>LIEC01005995.1:0-60041 GCA_001925005.1 Drosera capensis
CCATAAAAGGTGATTGATGAAAAAAATAGTAACTAATAATGCTAATGAGGATACTATCGAGAAACAATCTTTTATAAATTAAGAAATCTCGATTAATTATTCTTATACGTATATTATGTATGATAGCAATAAAATCGAGATATATGATATTTTTTCTTATAACATGACATTAAATATCATGAATCGAAATGAGAATTCAAAACCACGTAATGTAGATGAATTTCGACAAAGAGATGATTGTCGAAATGGAAGGAATTGCATCCTTTCTTTTTTTTGATAAGATTTTATCTAATGGGTTTTTTTTGATAAGATTTTAACGAGACAGTCACATTCTCATAATCAGTTGAGTAACATATTATTATGTTGTCATCCAAAAAGGAGTGTTAAATATTATGAATGGGATGGATGACAAATTCACTCATTAATATTCTGTCATTCATCCGTATAAATAATTGCAAAAGATTTTCTCAATCATGTATAAAATATGCACATTCTTTTGCTAATGTATTGACATTTTTTTATGAAAAGAACACAAATTGAGAATATTTGACATTTGATTATTTATACAATATAGATTTTGATAATGTAATTCTTTTAATTTACGTAATATATTGTGTTCATTTCATTTTATTATAACAGGTTTAGTCGTATTGATGTGTATAAATTTTGCTGATTTCAGATTCATGGAGGGTCAAGATTTAACACAGCCCCTGGTGTGCATAACCAAACAGCGGATCCCCCGTTTCGATGCAATGTTATTCTTAATCTTTCAAAGGATTTAGATTATAAATCTTTCAAAGCATAAATCTTAACGTTGAAATAATTAAATGAACAACAAAGGGTGGACGACAACAAGATTTTGATGTCCATCATAACGCATGACTTGAAAGCATGTTGATTTTAACCCACACCCCACATATCATGCGCGTGATTCCATCCATTAACACACATCGATAAGCAGTGAAAGAGTTCAAACGGAGCTAACATATTCAGTCAATAGATTAATGGATTTCATTAGAGGAGGGCGTTGATGCTGTTGTCTATGTGCCACAATCCACGTCGTTCCTCGACGCCGGCCACCATCGCCCATCGCCGAAGCTTCTAATTCCGGCGCCGCTTCTCCGCTCCCAAATTATTACCGGCAATCGAGGCCTGGGGGCCGGATTCGGCATAACCTACTTTGTACGATGACCAATTCTCGAACAAGTATGAAACTCCACATTTTCCCCCTCCCTTGTCGAAATCTAATTCAATTTTTATTTTATTTTTTGTACACCTCGAATTGACGTTTATATTGCTTCTCCAATTCACTAGTATTATTGGAGTAAATTTCTGTGTGATTGCATCATCATAGAAATTTGTGTAGGATAATCTCTCATTCCTTCGATGTCACTTGAAAACGGATCAATGGCGGCCACTCAAGCCAAACAACCGCTATTCTCCTTCGGGGTTATCTCTGATGTCCAATACGCCGATATCCCGGACGGTCGATCCTTCCTAGGCGTCCCGCGATACTACCGTCACAGCCTATTAGTCCTGCAAAGGGCTGTTCAGTCATGGAACAATGCCGTTAATCTTAGCTTTGCGATCAACTATGGTGACATTGTTGATGGCTTTTGTCCGAGGGACGAATCGCTAAATTCTGTAAAGAAGGTTGTGGCCGAGTTTGAGAAATTTGATGGACCTGTATATCACATGATTGGGAATCACTGCCTATATAATCTTCCTCGTGACGAGCTGGTTCCAATGTTGAGGATTCCGGGACGTAGTGGCTTGGCTTATTATGAGTTTTCTCCGACGCCGGATTATAGGTTTGTGGTGCTTGATGCGTATGATGTGAGCGCCATTGGTTGGACTCGAGATCATCCGAATACGTTGAAGGCAATGGCGTTTCTTGAAGAGAAGAACCCCAATGCGGACAAGAACAGCCCCAATGGGCTTGTTGGTCTTGACAGAAGGTTTCTTCTGTTCAATGGTGCTGTTGGGAAAGAACAGCTTGATTGGTTAGACAGCGTGCTTCAGGATGCGAGCAACTCAGAGCAGAAAGTCATCATCTGTTGCCATATTCCGTTGGACCCTGGTGCGTCTTCAGATGACTCTCTATTGTGGAACTATGAAGAAGTCATGGATGTGATTCACCGATACAAGTGTGTCAAGGCTTGTCTGGCTGGTCATGATCACAAGGGTGGTTATTCGGTGGACTCCTACAGAGTGCACCATCGGGTGTTTGAAGCAGCCCTGGAGTGTCCTCCAGGATCCGATGCTTTTGGGTACATTGACGTTTATGATGACCGGATATCACTTGTTGGCACCGACCGGATGCAGAGCAACGACATGGTATTCGATACATGAACACGTCCCACACATCTTGATGATTAGTTGCCCTCAAGGTTAGTGCATTCTATTGTACCATAGAATATACACTTGTTTGGAGATTTATCCAGTTTCTGATTACAAAATGAAACCACTTATTGGCCACTGGGAATGAATTGCTTTGCTTTCTGATCTGCTTACATTCCCTTCCAATTCTAATTTTGTCTAGGTTTGAGTGATCTGTTCTGAATTGGTGTTTTTAAGATGCAGTTTTTTCCTTCGGCTGCAAGCTTGTACCTCATGTAATCTGCCACATATCTATGATTTCTTGATTTTCATCATATTGATTAACAAGTTTTGAAATGAGTGCCACCACATAAATTGCCCTCCCCACTTTCATTGGAACAGTGACCATAACATGAATTGCGTCCTCTTCTATTCAGTGGTCTGTGAAAAGGTCCAGCATGCTTTAATGATAGCATCTTGCTCAGTTCTAGTGGGATCACAAAGGAGTCTTCTCGTCTTGGCTCTTTTCATGGGTAGTATATCCTCTTCGAAGATGCTTCATTGAGTGGATTTATACAGGTTATGCGATGTGCTTAATAGAGATATAATATAGCAATTCGGTGGTAGTCTAGGTGCTCCGAACAGAAGTCCGGCATCTAGGCGACTATTATTTGAATCGATAGATATGTGAGCCTTATGCTCGTTGGTGGCTTTGAGCACATAGTTCTACACTATGTGAGCCTTACTGCAAGGGACAAAAACAGGGGAGAAAAAGCACGTATTAATCATATGATAGACTAAAGATATGATATAACAATGATAAAGTAATATTAGTTATGAATCAATTTATTTGCTAAATATTTTGCAAATGAAATATTATTGTCTCCTTGTTTATTTCTATTGAATGTTAAAATTGATATTTAATATTAATAGTAGACTTGATAGATATTTAAATTAAATCTCTATGTTTTAAAATTCAACGAATATATATATATATAAATATTATTGAATTAATCCTTCTTTTAATTTGACTAATGATTGTATTTTATTTTTTGACATAAGTTGTATTTTTATAATTTATTAATAATATTTAATCAAAATCATCCGATAAAAAAATCAACAATCAAAATCAAAAGATCTCAGCTGAATACAAAACCTCCACCACTATTTGCTTAGTATATACCAGACCGTCCTTCTAGGGGGTCTGAACGGTGGCAACTTGCTCATTGCAAGTTCTGCCGATGGTTAAAAACTTTTGATATGGAGGATGTTTTTATATATAAAAAAGATATGGAGGATGTAGTGTATGTATTTTTAGTGCAAGGCTAGGACACGTGACACTCAAAATGCACATTTACAATATCACAACTAGTTGACGGTCTTGTGGAATCATACAATGTGTACAATCGGTTCTCCCTCAATATTCGGTTATTACATTATACAATGATGTAAACGCGAATAAGATAAGGCTAACAGGTTCTTAGATCATGATATCGATATGTGCCTTGCAGGTTGTCTCTATTTGGCTCTTGAAAGGTTCGATGATTTGGTTACTCCAGGACCGATATTAATATCTGTTCTATATGCGAATATCTCGAAGTTTAATCCGCTACCTAAACCGTTTGGACAAATCAGAAGACCGCCATTGTTTTCTCCCACGGCTTATTTGTTCTCCTCACATGTCTTGGGGGGTTTTCCTGGTCTTTCTCTTCTCCAAGTAGAAGAACCCGAACAAAGAAAAGAGTGAGAAACCAGAGAAGACGGTGGAGGCTATGCCGAGGGAGACATTGCGGCCGGAGATTCCTTGGACCTCGAACAAATTTGTCGTCTTGTTAGCATTGGTGGTTTGCCCATACGTCACTTCTGTGCCATCTGCATTGTAAGCGTATGCCCTGACGAAGTATGTCGCAGTGGGCACATCCCTTGTGATCGTCCAAGTGAAGGTGTTGTTTCCTGAGTTGTATGGCCTTGAGATGATGGTGTATTGGCAGGTCTTGTCCTTGGCAAGGTTCGTGTTCACGGTCTTCCTCCACGGCCTGTCGACCTGGCTTATGGGCGCATAGCAGAGCTTCACCTTGATGGTCTTGTAGGTTGAGCTGACTGTGTTTGCACCAGTGAAGCTTTGATTCAACGCACATGTTACAGTGATTTGATCCTCGCCAGCCCTGAGAACTGTTCCAACACCTAAATATCAATATATTTTCATGTACTCATTTATTAAAGAATCGAGATGCATCGTCTTCAGATGTTTGTTGTTTTATATTGTAGATGTAGTTTGAGTTGGATAATCTATGTTTCAAAGGTCACTAAATATGTATCCGAATGACAAAGTTATTGATCTTTAGATTAGAGAGGAAGGATCACTCGTTTGGCCTGGTTTAGGGGAAAATCTATTGATTCTCAAGGTTTTCTCATGATTAGTGGCGATTATACTATGTAAGCTATTGTTCCATGTTTCTGTTTTGGAGACATCCATCTTTAGTGGTGCAACATGAGAACTTCTCAAACTTTTCACTAATTGTAGTTGGTTGAACCCAACTTATGAAATGAACAAAAACACAAATGCTACGATCCACGTGACTGAGCCAAAAGCACCCTGTAAAGTTACGGACTATCGAAACCTTGCTAGCAAAATATTACGATTGCAGCTATGAAATCTAATGTCCCATTGGACCTTTCAAAAAAAAAAAAACTTCCTGGATTTGGACGAGCAGTTGACCAAGAAGAGCGTGATTCATGAGCCACAAGGGTCCTACTCATGGCTAACAATTCGTGTATCACATAGATCAAGACCGCGATTCAAACCAAAAGGATCGTTACCTTGTTGAGGACGAGGCGAAGCGGAGACCAACAGAGACCGCTGGAGATCAGAAAACGTGAGAACTGCACCATGACAAGGTGCAAAATCCAAGCTGGAGAACATCGCTATTCCTATGATCACAAAAAGCCCAGAAGCTGAAGCCATTGATTCTTTCTCTTCTCAAGCTATGAAGACGGCGAGAGAGATACAAAGAGCTGAGAAACAATATATATAGTTGCAACAAGGATCAAGGAAGCCTGAGATTCTTCCGTGGCAACTTTTGATACAGAGGAAAAGATGGAGAATAATAAGAAAATGGGGCAAATTTTGGGACTTATGAGGTGGTTCAATATTCATTCAGATAAATATCATATGATATGTGTGACCCTATGCTATGGGCAAGAGGCAGAATTTTTTTATTTTTTTTCGGAGGAGAAACTTGGTTTCATTTGTTGTTTGAGAATGAAAACAAGTTGACTTTGTTTGGTTTGCAGCATACATGATTCAATGGGGAGTTTATGGTTGGGAGAGAGAAAGTGTTATAGACAGTCGCAGAATATTGGAGCCGGATCGTATGCAGTAAGGTTGTTGTTTTTCGATTTAATGGTGCAAAATTCATCACCAATCTTTTTGGAAATAAAACTTTTGGCTTTTGATTTTTGTGATCCGTTGGATTCCCATCCTGTGGGCTTCCAACAGCAGGGGATCCACTCCCCAGAATATTACCTTAGACGGGCGTCGAAATATATGGTGTAGGTTAGGGAAGGCAAAACTGTGACAAAATGATTTAACATCTGATATAAGGTTGTGTTTGCTATCTCAACAAGATCTTGTCCCGAATTATCAATTTAGAAAAGAACCCGTAATCTTATGAATCTAAGATCAATCATGAATAAATAACTAAATTACTATTGATTTTTTCCTCACATTTTTTCTCCATGAGTCACTCGGATTTTATGCACTCTTTTCCCAATACTTTAATGCAAACCCTTCACAACTGAATGTTATCAACCTTTGGCATATTTTGTATATTTTCTTCTTCCGAAATTAATTATAACCTTATTTTATATAATAATAAAATTGTTAATATTATATATTGTTTACGAGACAATTAAACATAATTATTTTATATAATATTAATTTAAATTATATATTTAATTATAATATTAATAATTTTCATATATCGTTAAAAAATAAAAATAAAACTTCACATAGATGTTGAAAAAATATATCTTACCAACAAATACAGACAATAATAATTAATTCAAATAATCCGATTGGCATTTGAGAATAACATGTACACAGCCCCCAATGCTCAGTGTGGTTTCATCCTGGAGTTATACGGTTCGCCCATTTTGTTCCAGCACGGGAGGGTTAGGGTTTTGGTCTCAAGAGAGTCAAGAGGGTTTTCGATTTCGATCCTCTATGGTTCAAGCGATCAAAGAAAATCCCCAAATTATACCACAAGATGATGCCCTCTTCGTGCAAGAACCTGCTGACCCATACGCTGAATTCTCCAGAGCAATTCCTGGACATTGTGCGGTCAGTCCCTTTGAAACCATGCCAAACAAGTTCGCATTGATGTCTTTGTTGTCTGAGATGCTTGAATCAGAAACTAGAAAGTTTCGTTTTTTCGCTGCTGGGTTTTCATTTTTGGGTTCGATTGCTGTTTTTCTTGTGTGATTGTTAACGCAATGATATTGCTTGTAGTTCAATGTGCATCCAGTGAAATTGTGTTGGTTTAGTGTTGAGTCGTTTTATGAGAAGATAAATCCGTTAGGGATGTAGTTAGAATCGAGATTCTTCTGGGAAATAGGAGAGAAAGGTATAGAAATTGCTCAGAATCAAGTAACTGTCTATCCTGAATATCTGTAACGGCTATGATCCGAGATTGATGATCTTCTTAAGACACTGAAGTATAATAAGTTAATAACACAGTCAAATTCTACGTTCAACACACATGGGATTCTCGATTTCTTGGAGAAGAAAGCAATTCAACTACTCTAGGTTCATGCAATGGGTACATTACTAAATGGAAGGCACACTAATCACACAAAACCTGAAAAAGCAATAAACTAGAGAATATGCATCAGGTGCGAAAATACTGTAAACATGACAGGGCACCCGCTGAAACCATAAGCAATGAAGACGTAGAATTCAAATACATGCATGCTAAATATGCCTAACTACATGATTGAAAGCCGGACCAGTAGCGCTTAATTCCCCTTGTGATGCCATGTTTGAAGACTTCCGCTTCAACCTTGTCGAAACCGTAGAGCATGCTCATCAGCATGCTGGCCGGTGTCTGAGCCTTGTGGCGTGCAACAAGCCATGGAGTGTACCAGCGGCCAAAGAGGTTCCAACTTGAACTGATTTATAATGGTTAGATCATCAGTATGCAATTGTTGGACTAGGGAACATGAGATGAATGTAGCCATGATTTTGTGACTAAAGGGAAGTGTTGTCATTGTTCGGGAGCAAAGGGCTAGGATCATGAGGAACTGAGACATGGATTTTTGGGCGAAAGTGGTTTCCTTTATATAGACTGAAGAGTGGTACGCTGGGAATCATATATGCACAAAATCCAAAAAATTCTTAATCGATCTCAAGATTTAACCTCATGCTCAGAATCTGATCGCGCTTGATAAAGCTCTCAATCATTGTCAATTCTTTCTTGAAAACCTGAATAATTTAAACTTAAAACTTAAGTAATACTCCGTATTTTATTAATCAGTCACACATTAAGTTACAGTCATTACTTCTCATCACATAACAATAAATCTGAGCTTTTGATAATGCGAGTTCCCTTCTCAACTATGGTGGAGTACAATCTTGGAGGAGGTGCTCTCTTAATGAAGGAAAAAGCTGACATATATGTAGGAGAATAGAGAAGCATGGCAAAGGCAAAAAGGGTAGGGCTTGTTCAACAAGGGTCGCTTTTGGTCCCACTTCACATAAACTAATGGAGCACGCATACATATTGTGGGAAGCCAAAAGTCTCAAATGGTACTGTGCTATCCGCATGCAAACAAGAGGCCTTTTTTGAGCTCATAGGAACAAAAAGGTGAAAGAGCTCTAGATATTGGACACTTGCCCTTTGCCTGAAAGGATACCCAAAACCAAAAGCATGGTGCCCTTTCTTCAAGCATACTCTCTTCTTGTATAAAGGGTCTTTATTTGCCTTGGTTGCTGTTCTTTTGGTCGGATAATGGACGCAAAGGGAATGAGAAAAAGAACTTCACTGTTTCATATTGGTTGCTGCTGCTTCTCTTTTTGGCTCATGGAGGAAAACAGCTTTATTTTTGAAACATATGGATTGTGAGATATTGGACGACTAGCACGCGATAGTATATTCTGAATCACATGGACTCTGATGATGTGGGAACCCGCAATAGTATACTCTGGATGTACATGCGGTAAACCCTCAGTATATGGTTGGTCTCATGAAACCAATTTACGGTGTATGGTCAGTCCTACAGATATATGTCTTCGCTTAAAATTGGTCACTTATTTTCGGCGATAGTAATAATATCGCTTCTTGACAAACACCCATTAATGGCCAATGGTCGGGACAAGTGCTTAATTAACACATTTTATGCAGTTCTTTGATAATCCACAAGCCAAGAGCGTATCCAGAACAGGCAAACTTATTTTACATCATAGGAGACTACTACTGTAGTCACATTATTTATCTATTTTTAATATCTTAATTTGCCTGCCAAGCAGCACGCGTATTGGCATCTGCTTTGCTTAGGAGTTTTGGTACTTGTATGCCTCGAACATCTCTTGCCTTGGCTGCTGGAAGAATCGGCCACCATCAGTCTCAACTCTCTCCTTAATGATCTCAACTTTCTCCCTTGGACCAAACCCACCGAATCGGTTATATTCAGCAGCCTCAACCTTCTCGATGACTTCTGTGCGATGGTGGGGGCCGAAGTTGTTGAATCCTGGTGCAGGGTTGATAGTATTGTTCCAGCCACCGTACTGGTCTTGGCTATAGTAGTATGGCTGGTTCCCGGGATAGAATGCCATGTTGTTTTTGCTTCTTTCTTGTATTCTGATGTCTATAGGCTATAGCTTCTTTGGGGTTCTTGCTTTGAACTACTTGCGTCTAGATGCCTCTTATAGGCATGGTTAGCTCTCGCCTTTATTCGATTTTGGCAAGGAAGCATCTGATTCAAGTTATGTTCTGTACGTTTCATCGATCACATAGCATAATGGGAATTTTGTCAAGCGTTTTGGGAAAGAAAAAAAAGAGAAGATGCTGATCCTTTTCCAGATTTATCTCTTGCTTTATTCTCCACTCGAGAGTCCAGATTGTGGATGTCATTGTTAAATTTAGGCAGCAAGCTTGAGATGCCTATTGAGTATGAAGCGTAAGTCGTATTAGATTAGGATTTCTCTTTTGAGGATAAACTTTTGGCTTATAGTTGAAGAATCCGATTCCCATCCCACAGTAGTTCAGCGCCTTCCTCCCCTAGTTGCTTTACCCTCGAAGCCGATTTAAGTAGGTATTGCTCCCAACTCCCCCATTCAGGTGTATCTCGATATTAGGGCCTTTATACCCAGGTCGGAGTTAATTTATAGGCAAAACAAACTGTGAAAGCAGTGAAAGAAGCTGGAGAAAAAAGATTCGGAAATTTAAGCACCCAGCAAGACTGTTATTTCATCCATGTCTGGAAAGCCTATAACAACACATAGCACACATTCATTATCTTACATGGCCCCTGCTTCTGATCACAAGTCCCAATATTTTCTAAGTCACACTTTGCCTGCCAAACCACACACGTATGGGTCCGACCTTGTCACTTTCCCATTTGCGTAGCTCGAAGGCCTTGTGCTTCTGCTTGATGAAATCCTCGGCTTCGTCATCGATTTTCACCTCGACATGACCGTGCTTATCAGTCTCCTTGTGCTGGACCAGATGAACTTTCTCCTGAGCATCTTGTGGGAGATTAGGACTCTTGTAGTTGAAGGCCGAGTGGAGATTTATGAATCTCGAGGTCCTTGAGATGGGGTCGTTGTTATCAGGGAAGAAGTTGTTCCTTCCCTGATTTTAGCCGTAGTAACGTTGTTCAGCATGATCGGACATGTCGGATGAATCTGTGGTCTTTGCTAACTGATTCTGTGAAGTAAATGGATGCCGAATACGTTCATATAGGCGATGGAAGTTGTCTTCCTTTATTTGATAATTATCATGATAAGATGCATTTCGTTCCTTTTTATCTGTTTCGTTTTGTTTTGAGTAGTGTTTCACCGAAAATCTGCTTTCAAATGGAGATAACCCAGATTTCGTCAAGCTGATGATTGATGTTACATTTTCGGTTTCTATTACCTATGTAGGAAAGACCTGCTTTTCAAAGAATTTCAATCTTTTGAAGGAAAGACCTATGAGATTTCATGGCATTATTTTCTCAAGTGGTTCTCAGACTCGGGACAATTTCTTGCAAGTGGTTTCTATGTAATTATTTGCAATCGGATCTTTGTAATTCCCAGGGGATTTGAATAGGAAAAAAAAAAGGGTTTAAATTTGATTGTGACATCATCAAACTCATTTTTTAAAAGGAAATTCGATTCTCCTTGGTCAACCGAATAGTCCGCAAACCCGGAGGATTCTTTAAGTCAACTTTCGCTGACAAACTCATCATCATAAAAATAGCTCGACACTCAGCGTATTTTGATCCTCTGATCTATCCCCACATTGAAAGAGTTATGCTGGGTCGTTTATTGTGGGGTGGGGGTGGGGTGATCCCCCTTCAATCAAACTCATTTGTGTTCCAGCTTGTAAAAAAAAAAAATTTACGTGCTTTCTACTAGCATTTCTTATTTGGCAATTGTTAAGTCTGTTCCTTTCTTTGCTTTATGATGCATTTTGCAGGTCCATTGTTGGCTTGCACATAGTCAACTTGTTGAACTCAACCCTTTGAAATTGGCTGTACTGTAGAATAAACTATGAACTCAAGGACGAGGACACAACTACGAACTCGAGGCGCAGGAGGCGCTTATAAGGAAGGCGCTTGTGTATTATTATGCAAGGATGCCTTTTAATATCTTGTTTTATTGATATCGGCGAGCCACAAGTGGACAATATCTTTAACTTGACGGAGTCACGGAGGTAGATAACTTTGTTTCGGTCAGTTTGGAGAAGTTGCTACTATTTAATTTGTGCTCAGTTGTGAAGGTTTGTAGCTTTTGACCTGCATCGCATGCTTCCACCATAAGTGGAAGTGGGAATGGGAAATTGCCTTGTAGTTTCTGTCATTTTTTACTTGGATATATATTCATTTGCCTTGGATGGGTTCAGACTTCAGAGTCAACTCTTGTTTACTAGAAGTGCATCTTTTGAAATGTGACATGATATGAACAACTTGGATGAAGCTTTAAGAGCTATCCTATCCAACCTATTGACTCATCTTGATTAAGAAAATTCACCTCATTTTGTCTCTCTTTTCTGGTTCATCTAACTTGAAGTATGAAAAAGAGTGGTGACCCTGCTCATGTCTTGGGTTGTGTCCAGCTGATTGTTCTGGTGGTGCTAATCGTATTTGTCGTGGGTTCGGTGTCTCTGCATTTCTGGGCTGACGCATCAGTTGCTGAAAAGGAGGGTATACTCCTGGACTATGCATTGCAACTTCTTCTTCTTTTATTGTTTTCATTCTTCATATACTTATCTTTCAGTGTTTTAGGCGCTAACAGACGTCTACTTGTAGTATATTGTCCATCATAATCGAGGGAGATTCTAGGTTCAGCCCATGCGTTTTCAGCACTCGCTCGCCTTGAGAGTGGATGTAGACTATGTAGAAGATCTAAGTTTTCGGGTAGTTTTGATTCTTTTTTGCAACTCATGAACATTTTGATTGTTGAGGAATCGGATCCTAATGATCGCTATGCCCTCCAACGTTTAGCTTTATAGGATAGGCCAACTGAGCCGAGCCTGCATTACGGAGAACAACTCTAAACTGGACAATGAATATAATGAGCTTTTTCTTCTTCTTACTTGTACTCAGTATCTTTTCTTTCTTCTCTCTCGTCAGGAAGAGCTGAAGGGAGTAAGTGGTTCTTTCTGCCGAAGAATGAAGGATGGGCAAGGAAGGTACTCCGTGGTGGAGTAGCACACAGAGAGCTTAATAGTAGGGAGGCCAAGCCAACAGCATTGATCAAGAGGCGCCTCAGAACATCAAGCATCGCAGTGCAATCGCCACTGATAAATGTTCAACGGAGTCAAGGACATGGATCCCTGCCTCCAGTACCGTAAGCTTGATGCAGCTCTGTGGATGTCTTCGGCTTCACTTTTAACAGTTTCATCGCAGACCAACGGCCTATGTACTCTAGTATTTTGTTTCTACTTTCTTTAGTCTCCAGTGTTAATTAATCAGTTCCATGTATCTTTACGGTGCGGTCTAGGTTGGAATTAACACAAATGGTTTTAACTTCTCAAATAGAGCGCACACGAGTGTTGTTAGTCTCCCCGAATCGAATCTTAATTGTGCTTGGTTCTATGGGGTTTTTTTACCCATGCTCGCCGCTGATATGGAGCCAAGTTGACCGCTGAACTTCAGCACGTCATGAACACATCCGAATTGTTAGTCATGTGATGTTGGTGTTGCAACCAGATTGCAAGAGACTTTAGAATCGGTAACTATTGAGTTGCAGATCAAACGAAATGAATACTAGGGGTGTCCAAGCTACTATGAGAAAAATGCAGTTTTCCCTCGGCTGCTGTTTTGTCATAGCTCATCTTTGTTCTTCATCAGGTCTTAGACTCACCCCTGCTATTAAAAGGCAAATGGTTAACAGCAGCATCGCTATTTGAACATGGGAATGACTAAACAAAACAAATCGCCCACTTTGCAACCCAAATCAACACAATTTATTACGATGGACCGTCGAGCGTTCAATGTGAAATTAACGGCAGTGTTTCTACTTGCGACGTAAACAACCAACTGTATCATTCTATAAAAACCCACACAAGTATAAACGGGTAAATTTCATAAAAAGACTCGAGCACATGAAGCTACGAAGTCTTCGGTCTCTCAATCAACAGGAAAAGCCAAGACATGAAATTTCATAAAAAGCTGATGGTTATAGTGGCGATCAATAATTTCATTGCCGGCGCTGTGCTGATGGAACTATGGAGTCGTGACCAAGCATCCTCGAACAGTAAACATCATCGTTTGTTGATGTCTTGCAATTTTATACTTGAAAGTCGATCTCAGGCTCGACATGACTCTGGCATATGTGAGATGAATTTTTCCCCTTCATGTAGCATGGGAACATTTCTCTAATTTCTCTGTTATCTTTCCCCATGAAAAGACGCAGAGATGATGAAGATCCAGCGACCGCTTTCCAATCAATGGAGAGGAAGTAGGAAGATCTTCTTAGAACGAGAAGAAAGTGATGCTGAAGATGAAAGAGAGATCTTACAGGTCAGTGGAAGCGACGAAGATGAAGACGAGCCAGCATGGATCCAGAGGATGCTTCGATCAAAACGTCCAAGCATTCCGGCACCAGAGCTGGATCCCTCGTATAGCCGTGATTTCCCAATAGATAATCCTCCCTCTCCCCAACCATCTCCTTACTAAACTATTTTGATGTACCATAGAAGCAGAGGATTCTGTCGTCTTTGTGACTGTTCCTACTAAAACAATGAGAGAACAAAATATAAGAAGTTCCAACCTCTTCAAGTAGACCAAGTTCAGAAGAACCAGTCTCTCTAAGGCAAAGATCCAGTCACAATCCTTCAAATATATATCTTGGATAAACTCAGTTTAAATGACTGATGCGTCAATGTAAATTTGAACATCATCGCAAAGAAGGCAGGTAAAAGCTCGAATTAGCTACAACATTAGAGACGCACCTAGAATAAACGTTCTGATCACGTATCAGCAATACGTACAAGAAAAAGCATAGCAGATTATCAAACAGTTACAACTTTGGAAGAGACGAATACGTAAGGGTGCAGCTCAATCTCAATGTGAAAAAGGAGAAAAATTCATACTAGAAGACTTGGAAAAGGTCAGAATGTGATGAAAATCAGTAGCTGATAGCATTTAATGATATAATCCTACTCTATAAGTATCCGCCTCTCTAATTATCCTCATAGTCAAGCCCTGAGCTCACAACATAGCCTGAAAAGAAATCAAAACTGCTCCTCATACCTTCAAAGCATTCAAGAGCATGCAAATATTTATGAAAGTGGTGGCATCAGCTTTGATCTTGCTATGTCTGATCTCTAGTTCTGCGTCAATTGCTACCAGTAAGTTTGTCTGTTCTATGATCTCACACATATATGTTCGCGCACATAATAAATTGTAAGTCAAGTATAAGATGGATACCTTAAAGTTGCAAATGTTGAACCTCATACTCCAGAGTGAATAATGTCTTGCGCATATGTTGCTGAATAGGTGATCAAAACGAGCGGTGGCAAACGTCTACTGTCAAAGTTGTTTCAAGGAAGCAAGTTCAGAAAGAAAGAGAATCTGGGTGTGCCTACAGTTCCCTTCGCAGTGAGGATGAATCGTCCAGGCAATCGAGGAGAAGCCTTAGACCAGGACCGGTTACAGGGCCGCCATCCCCACAAAGCAACCATGGGTCTAACCCCAATGTTCCTGCGATAGGATGAACAAGTTGGCTTCCAAATAAGTTCGAATAGAATAGTGAAAAAATGGTGAATATGCGAGTTCTATTGAACATGTTTGTAATTACTTCAAAATGCTATGCCGAGCGACCAATTTCCTAGAGTGAGAAATGAATTCAGACGCCAGTTTTCAGCAGGGGAAAAAAAAAAGTCTCGGAAGATCAAGGCGACGCTACTTTAATAGTCTTGAGACTGTTTGATATCCATCCATTGCATTGCGTGGCCATGGCCGATTGATCGCTTTCCAGTACTATTCCTCAAAGCAGATGATCTATATCCCTGACCTGTTGGCAAAAGATGAAAAAACGGAAATGTTCCAACATTTTGAAAAAGCAAAGGATGTAATAGTCAAACATGTCGCCATCATTCTAATGAGAACCTGAGAAAAAAATGATATTGCAAAAGGAGGGTGAGTCAACTCTACCCGTGACCTGTATCCGTAGATGATACCCCGCCAAATGAGCGATAAAACCAGCAGCAGGCAGTACAAGTTAACCCAAACAATGATGCTGCCATTGATCATCAAAACCATGTTTAGAAGGAAAAGATGGTAGGTGAAAAGCTCGAATTCGGTGCAATATCATCTACACACCTAGAGGCCAGAACAAACATGTTGATCACCTATTAATTATAGGTATAGAGAAAAAGTAAAACAAAACATTAAACAATTTAGGAAGAAACATAAGCAAAAAGGGTGAAACGTCATAGCATGTTAAAGAGGAGAAAAAATCATAGTAGACTTGGAGAAGGTCAGAATATGATGGAAACAAGTAGTCAATACTCCTAGTATTTAATGATATAATCTTAGTCTATAAGTATTTGCCTTTCTAAATGATCCCCATGGTCAAGTTACGAGCTCACAACCAAGCGAAAGCAGGCCTACACAATCAAAACCAGATATGTTGAAACCTAAACTGCTCATCACATCTCCAAAGGCTTCAAGAGCATGCAAATCTTAACAAAAATGGTGGCATCAGCTTTGCTCTTGCTATATCTGATCTCGACCTCTGCGTCAATTGCTACTGGTATGTTTGTTTGATGGTCTCGCATGTATGTTTGCTTGCACATTTACAAAGTAATAGGCATCCACATTTCTTTCCCAGATCTATGATGAATCAGCACGAAGCTGATGATCTATCCAGATGAGCGTTGGCATCTACATCCTCTTGCCAAACCCTGCTCTAAGTACGAGACCTAAACATTAGGTAAGCTGTGTTTTCTACGTTCCTAGTGGCAAAGTATGTACCCATAGATTTGGCAAAAAAGGGTCAACAGACATGTTCAACATTGACAAAAAAAATGGGATGAATTATTCAGACATGTTGCTATAGTTCCAATCAGAGATAACCATAATTGTCTATCTTCATAATCAATGTACTATGCAGTCTAGATATACTGATTACAAAAGCCACAGAAATCGTCTCTATTGGTCAAACCATTATGATCAGCATGATCAACGAAAAACCCAAGAGATGTCCTGAATTATCTCCATCACCAACCAAAACCTCAACTCTCAAATAAATAGTCGTATTAGTCCACGATCCCGGAAATATCCACGATCACATTATAATCAACAGATGCCACGAAGGACCAACATGATAATACTAGCGTCTACCGACTAAGATTTCAGGTCTCTTCGCTAAATTTGACACCCAAAAAAGCTAAGAACAAGTTTTGTGTGCGATGTGCATCGAAATTAAACAACAAAGAAGCACACAAGTCATCAAAGCAATACCAAGGAGAGCATTCCATGAAGTTACAAGTATAACAGAGAAGAAGGGGGAATATAAAAGAGGGGTTCAACGGCTACCTATACTGAAAATGAACGCAATCGGCAACTAGAAAATTGAAAGCAAACCCCATTATCGGCGCTATTGAGAATAATTTGTGGTTTCTGAGCCCAGATTCTCAACCAAATGGGAAGAATGATTTTGAGTGACATTCTGTCGTTGCCTTCGAATCCACAGCGTCATTAGGGTTTCGGCCCGCTCGCTTGGAGAAAGAACAACACGACATTGAGATGAAATCGATGCCGATATCTTCAATCCTCATGGCAGCGCCAGTGGAAGAAGAAGAAGAATATCCGAATTGGATCGAATGATTCACATCATCGCTGCATCTTCAATCTCCACCTAGTCGCTGGAGATGCCAGAATCCAATTTGATCGTCTCCGCTACGGTCCCAGTGACGACGTGGTGGAGATCCGATCCCAATGGCATTAACTTTGCGATCTCCTATATCCGCCGCGACAATAGGGTTTCACGCCCAATCGATCGGAATCTGATACGATCATCGCAGTGATCTAGGAGATGCAACGCAGCGTTGCCACGGTGGCTGCGATCTCCGATAAAGCGCGGCGGCGGCGTTAGGGTTTCACACCCCCGGTCACTGTGTGACGTCGCTTGATTTTGGCAAAAAGAGGTGAGAGTGGGGGATGGGACCGAGTAACGGCGAGTTTGTTGAGGGCTACGCTCAAAAATCTGAAGTGCTATCGCTTAATTTCTCTTGGTATGTCCAAAGTTACCAGTTACGGTGATTCGAGTTATTGTTGACAGGGAAATTGATGGTAAGGTCATGTTGATCGAGTGACAGAAATTTGAAGATTTTGAATATGAATTTTGTGAAACATGTAGAAATAAATACAATCAATGTTAAAAAAACATATAATTAATAATCTGAATTTAGAAATAACCCTATTATTGTGTTCCTCAAACTAAATAACGACTTATGCTATTAGGATTTTATTATGGCATGGACCATCTTTTCCTATGTTGTCATCAAATAGAACTACCAAAACTCCTCAAACATGTCCTGTTGTAAACATTTCCTGGTGTTTAAATTCCATCGACTTTTCCTCATTCTATCCTGCACTTCCATGAACTGAAAAACCCCTACGATAAGCTTCATATGAAGTCCATCTTGTTCTAGTTTGTTGCTTTCTCTTTTTTCTTGATCCTCTCAAAAAAGTTCCTTTTATCAACATCAATCTCTGATCACGGTAAGTATCGTTATGTTTTTTTTTATAATTGAAATCCTGAGTTCTAATCATATCATCTTAATTATGATATTGTTATCATTTTATGTTCTTATAGACGTTGAAGTGAATATCTTGAAGTTGTCATCGAAGCATGAAGTTACGGTGATGAAAATACATAGCCGAAAAGTGATGACAAAGGTTATAGGAGCACAAGTGATGCATTTGTCACCACCATCTCAGCCATCCCCTGTATCAAACCCGTCAGGCATTGAAGATTATGAACCGTGGCGCCACCTCCTTAGCTCGAATGATGTTGATTCGATCTTGATTCTGTTCTTTCACAGAACAACCAATTCTCTTGTTTCTGTTTTGCAATGTCTTTGTTCTTGCACATCTAGTGCTATTATTTTCGAATTCACAGTTGTCATATATAGCTTTATACTTTCACACACAGCAAAGATTACGAGTCTACAACAGGATTGCATATAGTATATATTTTGTATGACGATTAGTACGAATTTTGTCTGTTGAATCTTCATGTGTTGTTAGTTAGAGATGAAACGCGAAAGTAGTCAACCTATCCATCGAGAAAGATAACTCGAATATAGGGATACTAATCACTCGGTAGATACTAGACACCTCTCTGCGCTATAGCTTCAAGAATATACTGTATGATACTCACTGCAAAAGTCAACATAGCCTGGACACTTATTAGGGTTCTAACTTATGGCTACCATCGTTGTAAGGTTTGGCAAGGGATTCGACAACGTTGAAAAGAATGGAAGAAAGAGAACTTCAAATAAGACACTGCTTCCTTCAAATTGGGAACCGGGTGTGATATATCGAATAGTATGTCTGCTAGAACAAAGTTTAAAGGAACAGTATGTATTCTATAATATTCCATATTCTCATTCAAATTATAATAATTTTTTATTAAATGTCTACTTCAAATTATAATATTTTTATAATTAACAATTTTTTTCACATAAAAAATATTAAAATATTTTTATTTTATATCACATCAATTCATCCATCATTATTTTTTTTCACACTCTTTTATCTCACACATTCACAAACATGAAATTATCGTTTCTTATTAATTCAATATACATCAATTATCATATCGAGTCAAATGATTATAATTCGAATGGGATGGAAGGAATAATAAAAACGATAATGTCGACACATTATTTGAAAACAATACGTCTAAACCATTTGAATGAAGAAAAGAAAAAGGATGGGTGAAGAAAATTAACAATACATACAGTGCACGTGCACCTCGATCTAACCATATCAACATCAAACATGCATGAATTTCATTGTCATCGTGTGTTGTCGAATTCAGTATGCAATTCGACCTTACAATATAATATATATATATATATATAAATTTCGTTTTTATATCAAATTATATCTGATCGTAAAATAATATATATTAAATTAAAATATATAATTTACATTATAGATTTGTCAGATTTTATATTGATATATATATATATATCATGTCAAACGCAATTAAATTGAAATGAAGAAAATTCATAACAACTTAGACTATAAAAACATCGAGTATCCGTAAGCGTCGTCTAAATTTACCTGGACAATTCTACTCATACTCGCATTTTACGTGTTGCATCCCGCGGAGAGGGTCTCTGGTGATGAAAGCAACGCTAACCCCCGTTTGCGTCAGTTTTTTCTCATCATCTTCCTCATCGTATCAACGCAGTTCTTCACTTCACCAAACCCTCTTCTTCGTCTTCAACATCATCACCATCTCTTCAAACATCCCCATATAATCATGATCCCCACAGGCATCATCAATGTTCATCCCATTCAACACACTGATCGCAGAGCTCTCAGCATCCTTTCAATCGATCTCCAAAACGAAGCAACTCCACGCATTGTTCAGCAAGACCCATCTGTCCCTCGACCCGTTCTTCGCGACCCGGATCCTCAGAGTCTATTCTCTCAATGGGGACATTGACTCTGCACGCAACCTGTTCGACGAAATGCCTGAAAGGACTGTGTTTCTCTGGAACTCGATGATGAGGGCTTACGCGAGAGTGAATGAGATGGGCAGTGTGTTTGGGCTGGTTATAGGGATGATGGAGTCGGAGACGATGTCGGATAATTCTACATTCGCGTGTTTGATAAGGGCATGTGCTGATGGGGAGGAGGGGTTGGATGGCGTGAGGGTTGTTCATGGTGGGGTTTTGGTGTTTGGGTATGGAGAGGATGGGATATGTGGGAGTGCTTTGGTTAGCGGGTATTCGAGGTTGGGTCGAGTGGAGGAAGCGAGGAAGGTGTTTAGTCGGGTTGGGGTTCGGGACTTGGTTATGTGGAATTCGATGATATCGGGTTACGGGTATTATGGGTTTTGGGATGATGGGTTGAAGTTGTTTCGTGATATGAGGAGTGCAGGGATGGAACCTGATGGGTATACCATGGTTGCATTGCTCCTCGGGTTAGTGGATCATGGTTTGTTGGGGATAGGTGAGAGCGTTCATGCGTTTTATGTAAAGAGTAGTTTTGATTATAGTGCTCGTGTTGGCAGCTCGCTGGTGAGCATGTACTCAAGATGCAGTTGCTTGGATTAAGGTTTTTAGGGACTTGTTAAAGCCTGATCTAATAACATGGAGTTCTCTTATAACAGGGTCGTCGCAATGCAGGGATAGCAGTAGTGCGCTGCATTTGTTTAGGGAAATGAACATGGAACGCGGCTTGAGGGCTGATCATGTTCTAGTAGCGAGTGCTTTGGCAGCTTCTGCTCAGCTGGCCAGTGTAAAGCTTGGCCATCAGTCACACGGCCATGTCCTTCGACATGCCTTAGATATAGATGACATTGTTTCTTTTGCTCTGATAGATATGTATTTCATGTGTGGTTTTGTCGACTTGGGATTTTTTGAGAGTTTGCCTCATAAGAATATTGTTACATATAATTATGTTATTCTGGGTTTTGGTTCTCATGGACTAGCTTCGCAGCAGGCTTTCTGGACATTCAACCGGATGCTGGATAATGGATTATACCCTGATGCGTCTTCCTTCTCTTCTTTGCTTCATGTTTGCTCCCATTGTTGTCTTCTAGAGGATGGCAAACACATTTTCAGCAGAATGCAATACGAATTTGGACTTGAACCTATGACCGAGCATTACATTCATATGGTTGAGATTCTAGGAATGGCTGGGAAGCTCAAAGAGGCATATAATTTTGTCCTTTCATTGCCTGAGCCGGTTGATGATGGTATTTGGAGAGCATTGCTTGGGTGCTGTGAAACTCAAGGCGATTCAAGATTGGCAGAAAGCATATCTCAGCATGCTATAGAGAGAAGACCCGAACTTATACCGTCTCGTTGAGCAAGATGTATGCAAATGATGGAAGATGTGAAGAAATGGAGAAGATCAGAGATGGTGTGACTTATGACAGAAGAAAGAAGATTCCTGGGATCAGTTGGATCAGTGATACCTATTAGCTGCTATGATTGATCCCTTTTTATGGATAAAATGTCTCAATGCTGGAACTAGAAATCTCTTGACATGGCCTTGGAGTTATAAATAAGTTTTCACTCAAATATGTTAGCTGGCAATGCAACTTTGGAGTTCACAGCTTGATAACAGGGTCATGAGGGCTACGCATCTTTGTAACGCTTCCTTCAAGCTGCCAAAACCTCATGGTATGAGCATTGAACTTGCGACCTTTCATTGCTTTTTCTTTTTCTTACTTGTTAGTATTAAGCGGTATCCTAATCTAATATTGGTGCTGGAGATAATCTACTCGGTGCTTTCCTCTTAGAATGCTGTATGCGGAAGCAAACAAGTCTGGCTTAACTTGTTCAAATGCATCTGGCTGATTCTGGAGATCCCTACATTCAAATACACGACCTTGGTTCACTGGTCTTCCTTAGTTTTAGAGTCGAAGTATCCGGCTTTAGACGTCTTAGCTAGTTGCTTTATAAGTGGTGTTTGATTAAGTCGAGTATCAGGGGACTCTTTGAATCTGCTGTGAGATTGTGAGATATGCGTCTAATGTGTGAAGTATGTATAACGTGCTGCTGATGATTTTTTCTACCATGTGCAGGACAGTACGTAACAGAGACGGAATTCAACTCTTAAACTTCTATTGCTCTTCCTTCGGGATCAGAGCCGATCGCCAAGAGACATAATCTTCCATGAAATTCATAACAACAGATCAAGCCTCTTATTTTTATCGTATACAATTAGCTACGTCGACAACAGGACGTCATTCTTCTCCATCATGTGTCATGTGAGATCGCGATAATACCAGGTGTGCTTCAAACTCTTTCTTCATGGTCATATCTCTTCCCATCTTGAGTGATACTACCATTGATACATAGAAATACTAGGATCGCCATGTTAACGACGAGATTCATATTCACGAGTGGGTGGGGAAAGCCCAGCTCGATGCAGGGCAGCCACATAATTTGACTTCCGATTAGGCTAATTGGGGCCCGTATGTTCATGTACTGCTGCTCCCTAGGCTTTCACATGACTGATTTGACTTTTCTTTTTATAAAAATGAAAGGAATGTATTTATGCAATCCTCTTAAATATAAGATGCAGGAAAAACACTTCCGGGATGATGTGTGCAATAACATAACCTTATCCCGACATGGACATAGAAATGTTGTTTTTTTATGCCCTCGTGACGAGGAAAGAAACGATTTATCATCGAGTCAATTCATATTAACTGTGATGAACTTTGCGATTGAGCAGCAGGTTGCTTCTCACTTGCTTGCTTGCCATTTCGATAGCAGATCACTTGTTTTGGTGCAAATCATCATTTTAACTTTCATTTTGTAACCTTGATAGATTATCATCTTTGCATCTTATTCCAACTTATGATTTCATTTCACACCTGTTTTGATACAAGGTGTGATCACCCCTTTTATTAAAAGCTCCATCTGATATCATTGCCATTGGTGATTACTTGCTTTAGATGTGCTTGCAAGTTTTGAACCTACTGGAGTGACTGTAGCTACCAACACTTACATATCCATACAAGAGATGCCTTTTTCTAAAGAACTTTCTGTCTTATAGTAATACAAAATCTTATTGATCTCCATACATATGTTAACAATGTCTTTTTATTGCTACGTAATGCGTATAGACAAACTGTTGCTACTACAGTCAATTGGGTAACATGTCGTCGCACTAAACTTTGTTCTCATGTTTTAATAAAACATGGGGCAAATGTTGGTGACTCAACAACCAATTAGTTGCATATATGAAGTGTGGAGCACTAGAAATTAAAGAGAAAATGTGTGATATCTCGGCACAAGATCATTAGATCATAGACATGATATCATTTCATAAGATAGAGGGCCATAGTCACCCTTTTTCTCCATCAAAGTGTACAATCTCATTTATTGACATTTTGTCTCCTTACTTTGTTTCCTATCTTTCTCCATCCACTAAAATTATTATCCAATCCTCTCTATTTTTTTCTCATTTCATTCCATTTTGTCACAAAAATTATTATTGCCCTTTTCTCCTTTGTCTCCCACCTTTCACCCACAACTAGGGTTTCTCTCGTCACTTCTCTATTCACATACTTCTCTCTATTTTGTTTCATAACCATATGCACAATTTATTCTAGTCCAAGAAGAGATGGAGCTCTCTCAAAAGGGGCAAAAGGTAAATGACACTTTCATACATTCCCCTAGTTTCTTGATCAAAAACAGGTAAAAGGGTTCATTTTCTTCATTTTTTTTTGCTAGCTTGTCATAGTGATTGTGTATACTTTTTGGTTTATGCAAAAGTATACAAATATATTTAGTTTAAACTTTGGAGGGGGCTGTTATGTCCCTCTAGATTCTCGTCATACTAGCTAGCTAGAGTTATTTTTTTTAATGAACCCTTGGATTGATGTATGTGTGATTAGATTTTGTTTCAAATTTCACTAGTGCAGGAAAAAGAGTAAGATTGACATATGATATGAATAAGGGATATAGCTTGGTGCGTAGCTAGTTATGTGATCTTTGTTGATCAGAAGTGTTTTTTTTATCACTGGTGAAATGAGAAACTTGTACTGCAAAGTGGTAGAGCGGGAGCCTGGAGATCAGAATAGAATAAAGCAATTTCAGTTTGAGATGGACAAAAAACAAGGGAGAAGGGAGGGGCAAAGTAACAGAAGATGAAGAACTGCTAGATTCACTAGCACTAGCACTGGTTTACATCTCTAGATTCAGTTGACTGTTGGAAATTTCAGATAAAAGGCCCGAGGCTGTGGTGGTTAGAGACGCCGATAACTATAGATTAAGATGCGAATGATGCTTCCGTCATGAATGCTTGATAGAGTATGGTTCTCGACTAAACATAAACTCTTCCGATACTATGACTTCTAGATATGCATGGAATGCAAAATTATAGACGATAACTGATTTGCAGGAGAGAAAATCAATGGCCACATCAAGCTCCTACAACTCTCCCTGCGCCGCCTGCAAGTTCCTTCGCAGGAAATGCATGCCAGGATGCATCTTCGCCCCATATTTCCCACCCGAGGAGCCACAGAAGTTTGCCAACGTCCACAAGATCTTCGGGGCAAGCAACGTGACGAAGATCCTCAACGAGCTCCTCCCTCACCAGAGGGAGGATGCCGTCAACTCGCTCGCCTATGAGGCCGAGGCAAGGGTTAGGGACCCAGTGTATGGATGTGTAGGCGCGATTTCCTACCTCCAGCGGCAAGTTCAAAGCCTCCAAAAGGAGCTCGATGCTGCCAAGGCCGAGCTCTTGAGGTACGCCTGCAATGAAATCCATCGTCATACAGGTTCTTTGGACATTGTCTCGACGATAACTTCGCCTCCTACTTGTGTCCAAACCCTGGCTCCTCATCCTCCTCCTCTCCCTTCTCCTCCTCCTTGGCCGCAACCAAGACCGTTATCGGCTGATCACTATCTGGCGGGTGGTCAAGTTGATCAAGAGGTATCGGCTGAAGGAGTGTTTTATCATCCTCCTTCAACATTTTCATTTCCTAGGTATCTTCCATGAAGGAAGTTTGCCCATGCCCTCTGAGGGTTTGGTTATATGTTGAAGATGCATCATAAAGGTATGAGATGATGGTATATATATGCATGGTAGAGTGTTCTATGTATTGTATTCTTCATTCATGAGGTCGTTTATCTGTATGACCGGATTTATCTCATTTTTGTATGAATAAAAGTTTAGTCAAGGGAATACTCAATGTAAAATTTGTACAAAATCTTAGTATTACTATAACTACGCCTTTTGATTTGAGTAATCTACTACTCCTATGTTATTTTTCCTTTTTCGAAATAGAAAAGTAATGCAACGTATTCATTGATCTCATAATTAGGATGAGAAACGACTTACTAATGAGCTAACCAATCCCTCGTAAACAAGTAGAATTGTAGAAATATTGATGAGTCTGTCTAGCAGTTGAGTTTCCATTTGCATCCACAAAAGGTTCAAGGAGATGTTTCCATCATGTGTTTCAGGTTTTGCCATGCTTGATTCTTCACTGTAGTCTGTTGCTATTCCCTTGCACGCAACAATCTTACAAGTAGTAGTACATAAATTTATCAAGACATGCTCATATGCTTGTGTTCCCTTGCTCCTGTAGTTTCGACACATGCTTACATGCTTGTTTCCCTTCATCTGATGAACTGAAGATAGAAAACTCAATGCTAACAAACGAACATTTGCAGTCAACATAACTGAATGTTTGGACTAGATTAGAAGTTGAATCCTTTGGTTACAACGGAGAACGGCAGAGATGTTGTGCGCTCGTCTCCATACTTGGATCATCTTGTTTCTTACTCTTGAGCGCTTGAATGAAATCCGAAGACGGTTAGTTGTGCACCTTTTTTTTTTTTTTCTTTTTAAACGTCAAATTTTATTGTTTGCTCACTGTCAACATAAAGATTGTGATTCATCGGAGTATTTCATTGTTTTTATTCCATCTTCTTTTTCTTTATCCTTTTCATCAAAGTTTTGCTTTACTCGTTATTAATAAGACGTCAAATTTTATTGTTTAATTTATTGTAAATAAAATTTTATAATTTATCATAATGTTTCACTGTTTTTTTTCTTCATTTTTTTCCCTTTCTTTTCTTTTTCTTTTATAGGCGTCATATCAACCCACACGGTTAGCTAAAGGTGATCAGAAGTCTGTGAGGTGCAGCATAGGGCAGTACCAAATGCTCAGCAGTATAACAGTGAAACCAGAGACCTGAGATAGCGAGAGCTACTACTAGTACATACAAATATTTCTTCATTTTTTATTTTTTTTGCCTTTTCTTTTACAAATATTGTTATGAGGATTGGTTTTGCAAGCTGTCCAATTTTCAGAATCCGTCAAATCCAACTCCTCACTGCCAAATAACCCGATAACGTACAAAACAAGCAACATAGAAGCAGCAGTGGGCAGTTTCATGATCATAAAATGTTGCAGTTTTCGTGATATTCCTTTGGTTTCATGATAAACTCGATAATTTGATTGAAAAAGTAAGAAGATATGTTTTAATTGATATTAATCAATGATAAAATATTATTTGATACAAATTTATATAAAATATTAATTATAATAAAAATTACACATTT
The DNA here is from genome assembly GCA_001925005.1 of Drosera capensis. Taxonomy (NCBI): domain Eukaryota; kingdom Viridiplantae; phylum Streptophyta; class Magnoliopsida; order Caryophyllales; family Droseraceae; genus Drosera; species Drosera capensis. The sequence continues at coordinate 26,308 of LIEC01005995.1, forward strand.
TCATTTGACGTTGATTTTGGAAAGATCAGGCATGCTCATGTGTATCAACGAAGCTTAAAGTAGCAAATTTTAGCATGAAGTGTAGCAGATTTTCTTAAGTTGAAAGTTGTTGGCATAACTTCACCATATTTGTCGTGCTAGTCCATCGTAGACAAACCCTGAAAAGCCCCTAAGCTATAAACTCAAAGGCTATGAGAGGAAGAGGTTGTACGTACTGGCGATGAACATTGCGAGAGAATCCACTTTTCCAAGACATGACATTCCGTGATGTGAGTCTATCAACTATGCGCGAACTTTGGATTTTGAATGCGTACCTATAAACTTGAGAATTCTTGGAGCGGTCCATATATTATTGCAAGTATCAAAAGATCGATGAGAGCCCTAACTGAAATTGATCCTAGTTTTTGTTCAGTAACTTAAGGCATTGATCCATTAGTTTAGTGATAAGCGGCTCTTTGTTGAATACTTTTTAAAGACATTTTGTAAATAGTGTCATTTGTGGGGGGGTCTAATGTGTCACATTGAAATACCTTCGGTGATCGTCTTGCAATCCGTGTAATTTCACGTTGATTTCTAAAATTAATGTAACTGTTGCGTTTTTTTATTGAGAGCATTGAATTGATACATCCATCCATAAGTGAGTAAAGGCCCAAGCCCAGCTCATGTGTTTGTGGATTCACAAGCCACATGTGATTTTTGACCCGCTAAACAAGCACAAAGTGAATCGGCGTTGAGAAAGGAGGAAACTGATGAACTCATGAGTTTCCTTTTCTGCATGATCTGATCAATCAATGGCATCAAAAACTCTGAATTTTTGATGAAAAAGGAAGTGAAAACATGTTCCCATCAAGATTCCCAGTTCGATCCACGAGCATGCTCGATTAGATTAGTTACAATAGTATGGCTGGGGCGGTATCGGCCATCTTTCTTATGGACACCATGTTCTGATATGGCGCGATTACAGGGGAGATGTGTCTGTTTTCCAGGCGGAGCGATTCTTCACCAAGCTCATACAAACGGAGGTTGATCTCATTCTCAACGCTACGATCGATGTGTTTGATTTCTGATTTCGGCTAGTGTGTTTGTCTCTAGTTTCACGGTCTGATTCTTGATAATAAATATGGGAAGTAAAATTAGGCACGACATTTTTTCGATGCATAAAACGAATAATGGCGAGAGCGTTCCTGTCTGCAGAGTGATCAAGGTGGTTTGGAACCGGTTGTCCATGACAATGGCATCACCTACATGTTTGTGCAGCACAAGAACCTTTACTTGATGATTGCATCTAGGCAAAACTGCAATGCGGCTAGCCCACTGCTGTTCCTTCATCGAGTTGTTCAGGTATTTGTTTTAGTCAGACAGGAAAAAATGCTTTCACTTTGACTCTTGCTAGTATCGTGGAAGCGCTCACCGAGTTACATGGTTGTCCTCTAGGCAAAAGATTCGGATATATAGAAGAAACGAGAACTCTGTAGATTAGATGGTCACATCTTGTGCCGATCGTTTAGATGGTCATGCCTTGTGATATATCCCATAACCTCATAGTTTACCTTGGGTTCATGAGACAGTTATGATGTTCATATGTTGCATAAAGCATCTTAATGCAGGTGGTTCACGCATTACTTCGAAGAATTGGAAGAAGAATCTCTAAGGGACAACTTCGTCGTGGTGGTATGCATGTAAAACAAGGCTATCGTAGACAGAAATCTTAACGAGAAGCTTGCAAATCGGTTACTATTTTGATGCTTGTACCATTGGCAGTATGAGCTACTCGATGAGAGGATGGATTTCGGTTACCCTCAGTTTACTGAAGCAAAGATTCTGAGCGAATTCATCAAGACTGATGCTTACAGGATGGAAGTCCCAGATCGGCCTCCCATGGCTGTAACAAATGCAGTATCTTGGCGTAGTGATGGCATTCGATACAAGAAGAATGAGGTACTAGACATACTTTGGGCACTTCACCACGCTTACAGGATGAGTTTGAATAATGCCAAACTGGAGCAATAAGAACTGGCGCATTTGGTTTTACAGGTTTTACTGGATGTAATAGAAAGCGTGAATGTACTAGTGAACAGAAATGGGCAAATTATTCCTTCGGAGGTCATTGGTGCATTGAAGATGAGAACACAGCTGAGGTACACATGTTTCTGTCATAAGTTCCCGTGCCTGCCGCGATAGAATCACATAACCAGTCTCTGATCTGCTGCAGCGGTATGCCAGAATGCAAACTCGGGATAAACGATAGAGTGCTTTTGGAAGCTCAGGGTCAGACCACAAGAGGGAAAGCTGTTGATCTTGAGGACATCAAGTTTCATCGGTATGAATCAACATTTCTCCTAGTACCACATACGTTTCTGCAATCTGTCTTCGTTGTGACTCACCTTATGATCTTTGTGTTCATTGTAGGTGTGTCCGATTGGCTCGATTTGAGAACGACAGAACCATATCCTTCATTCCACCAGACGGGTCTTTCGACTTGATGACTTACAGACTGAGTACTCAGGTTCTCTTGCTTCTCATGCTGATTAAGTGTTTCCTTCTGGTGTGGTACATTGCCTGCTAATTCTGCGATCCATATCTCTCAAACCAACCTGTCCTCGTGTCATTAGGTGAGACCTCTGTTCTGGGTGGAGGCGCAGGTGGAGAAGTACTCCAGAAGTCGCGTAGGAATCATGATAAAAGCCCGAAGCCAGTTCAAGGAACGAAGGTATGTCTCTGGATTGTGCTGACCTTTTATTTAGAACCAGTGGAACACTGTAGGCAATACAGAGCTAATGTTTTAAGGATTGCATCTGAAATCCAACTAATGATTTAACCCTTGTTCACAGCTATGCCACAAACGTCGAGATAACCCTGCCGGTGCCATCTGACGCTACAAGTCCTAATATCCGGTCATCTATGGGAACTGCAACATATGCTCCGCAGGAAGACGCCATTCTTTGGAAAATCAGATCATTCCCGGGAAACAAGGTCAGACCATGGATGAAGTACTAATACAATCATGGATGATCTAGAACATGACTCCGACAGACTCGATGAGGAATCCAAGCGATGTGAGCCTAGTTACTTGTGGTTTCAGCCAGCCTAGAAGTGTCGATGTAGAATATATGGTTCTTTATTTGGTGGGGAATCCATGCACAAAAAAGGCTCTTTATCGTTCAATGAACATTCCCATGCCTACTAGCAAAGCTCTATCAAAACTTAATCTTCAAAGTTTAAAGTCTATTTTTTGTCAAAATGAAAAGCAGGAAACCTACTCCAATTGACAAAATCGTATCAAGTCATGCAATAAGTTCCTTCCATGTAGGTTTTAATCAAGATGGCCGTAAAATTACCTTAAGGTGGAATGTTTCTGTATCTATTCTGGATGCTGAAACAATACCACCTAGACCATACCCAAAACATACTAAACCGCGACAGTGAACGGTTCAGAGACTTATTTCGAACCACAATCCCGTTACTATCGAGATAACTAGCAGAGGACTATCAACAAGTAATCCACTTACTTTGTCCTGGGAATTGTAAAATCAGCATCAGAAATAACCAACGCTTATTTTTAAGTGAGTAGGGATTTGAGTACTATTACATGGGATGGGAAGTTAGAGGGTCCGTGGGTGATTTACTTTTTTAGGTCGTTTTAGAAACAAAATTTACCAAACTAAAATTACAAACAAGTTAATTAACAAAATATGTCTTTTCAAAGTATAATGAGAGAAAACACCGGACGTCATTCTCAAAAGAAGACGACCTGTGCTTTTAATAAAAGAGAAGACACCCTGCGCCACGTCATTCCCAAAAGAAGACTGTCTGCATTTTTAATAGAAGAGAAGACGCCCTGCATCTTTAGTTGGATGAAGGCGCAGGGCGTCATTAGTTATTTAGGGATGAATTGCAAACCCACATCAGCCATAAGTTTCATAAGCACATAAAAAAGGGAACAAATCAAATATTCTTAGTTCGTGGATATAAATTAGTTTAATCCAATATCCATATATTTAAGTCACTTGTAACTAATAAAAAATATCCATAAGTTTATTTATAATTAAAAAATCATATCATCCACATATAATGTTAGAACTTTTTAAGTTTCGATAAATATATCCATAACATTTGATCAATCATATATTTTTTTAAGCTGATTTTTTGCATGAATCTTTTCTACTCTATCATCCATTATTTACTCAAAAATCGATAATTAAATTTAAAAATTTCTATATCACATAAATACAATGATGCTTAGCTTTACATAATGCGGTATATTTTGTCGTGCAGCGTACGGATAAATAGTCCAGTGTCATATTAATAAATAAAAAAATATAATAATATTTAAGATATTTTCATTGAATTATAATGTTATTAATGAGTGTGGGTGTGAGAGTATTTCTCTACCCAATGAAAGACGTCATGTGTCTTTAACTCAGGCAAAGACGACCTACTTCTTTTTCTGAAAATGATGCAGGACGTCTTTTCTCACCACATTTTGAAAAAGGGACTATTTTGATAATTAAGTTATTTGTAATGCTAGTTTGATAATTTTATTTATAAAAAGATCTAAAAAAAATAAATCACTTACAAGGTTGCACTGATTCCCTGACACAATGATAATGGCTTCTGTTGATTACCTATTTGATATGGGCATTGGGTCACCACCGAAACACAACGAGGGAGCTGATCAGCCTAGCTTATGCACCATGCAACTGCTCAAGGGTACCCCACAAGCTGGACTTGTCCTAGTCGAGAAATTTAGTATAACATCATCCTACCTGGGAAAGAGTAAATTTTTCCCTTCCTTGTCCAACGAACTAGTTTGCAGCTCGTGAGATCCCAACCAACTAGTTAGGATCAACTCATACATATCTCACAAGCAAATACAAACTTGTAGGTGCACTCAAGCATACAAAAATTTACAATCAATCCATATCTATAGGAAGTTATAGGAGAATTGCCCAGTCAACAATTCTAAAGGAAGTAATTGATCAATGACTTCAAGGGAACTGATTCAAAATTATCATTTTGGTTAGCAAATTTGTACACGTAGAATGGCCTAGCTACGTATGGGAAGTATTAACTATGAAAACATAAAAATGGCATTGAGAGTAGTATCGATGAAGGCGATAACCAAGGGCGGGCAATAACAACCAAATCTCGCAATCTCATCACAACCAACACTTCGCTTTGCCTTAATAGAAAAGAAGATGTAGCTACACATAGGGGCACAGAAATGGGAACAAAATGGAAAAAACAAGTTGAGATAATCACAAGGGTGAGTGTATCCCCACATGACGAAGGGCCATCTCTTGCCAAACCAGGAAAATGACTTTGGAGGTCGAAGTTTCCCTACACTTGATGATTTATATCCAACCGTTAGCACGCCCTAGCTTTGGAAAGAAAAAGACATGCGGACATAGTTTTAATCTTTATTGCTCTAAAGTCTAAACTAATAGAGTCCTATATGGAACTAATTTCAGGATTTATAAACAGTTCCATTCTTACCCTAACATGAAAGGGTAAAAAGAACGCTGCTCGTTTCACATATTTATCACCAAATGATATGATGCGGGATTCGATTATTAAGACAAAAACACTTCCAATATGCAATTCAGACAATATGCAATTCAGACAAAGGGCAAGAAACAACGCTCATGGAAACAACTACACCAAATGAAGGAATAAGAAGAGACATAACAAGAGCCTAACTGGTCAAGGTTAATGACTCTGTCGTCGCCGCCACCCGTTCCGGTGACTCAAACACCACCGCCTCACTTCTCCGCTTCTCAAAATGACAAGCCCCATTAAAATTCTCTCCACCCCAATAACCACAAAATCTGGATTTTGTGAAATACCCAGATGAAAAGTTTCGATTTTGAGATGGAATTTGAAACTCGGCAGTGAATTTATATGGTGTAAAAGATGAGTGGGACGAAAAAGCCAGGAGCTTTATAAATGGGGTTTCGGTTTTGTTGTGTGTTCTCGAAACAGGTTGTTTTGTTTTGCGAAATGGGCAAAAAGAGAGAAAGATGATGATGGCAAATTGAAGGGAAAAGGGTGGGGAGAATGAATGTGAGTGGACTAATGAAAGTGAGATTTGTGGGCTTTGGGGAGAATCCAGTCTAGTCAAATCAAATCAACATGCTTTGCTTGTTTCGAGTAGTTTAAAATAGGAGTAAACTTGGGAACCCTCTTGTTCGATGATGGATTTCGAAGAAACAAAAGGGTAAAAGTGAGATATTTTCACAGCGTGGTGTTCCTTACTGTAATACCAGGACTTTGGATATCCTTTTTGTAACCCCAATATAACTTCATCTTGTTAATGCCTATTATCCGGTCAAATAGGGTTGGCATTCATAAGATCGGATTCGACATCAATGGATGTCGAGCAGTGAAAATCTTTTCATTTCAAAATGAAATATTCCTTTCGAATTCAATTAACTAAAATGTTTTTTTTTTCAATTCTATGATAAATATAACATTTTTATTTTTGATAATCTTTTTAATATTTAAAGCTATCAAATCAATTTCATCTGTTATATTACATCCACTAATTTATTTCAGAATCGTTACAATACATTCCATTGTCATAAAAAGATATTTATTCTTTATCAAAATCCACCTAGATTCAATATTTGTATAAATTTTTGTGTCGAATCAAAATATTTCGATTAATTCGAAACGAAAAGAATATAATTGATCGATAAGTATTTGTTTTTTTTTTTCCTTTGTGTTAATATAAAAACTCAGTGCAAACAAACACAAATGTTTTGTATCTAGATCAATCGTTTTTACCTTTTTAACCCTGATCGCTACCATCGTCGGTGGTATGATGATTGGATTTCTGTAGTTTTGGCACCAACACAAAGTTGGACAATGACTTAACACACACTTCACCCCGTGGCTCGATTTAATGTGCAACCAAAAGAGTGTAAACATTTTGCAATAGACGATGGTCGACTAACCAATGGTGGTAGAATAATGCTGCGAAAGGTATAGTAGGGAGAGTATCCAACAAAGAGTTATGCACACACGCGATATATTTGAATGAACACGTTGCATTAGCCGAACACACGTGGGATTGAGATTAGAGTTACAATAACATATAAGTCTAGTCGATCCATAATCGATCAAGTCACGCGTGTTTCGGCCCTAAATTGTATAAATTGACCTCAAATTGACTTGCATTTTTTTTTATACAAAAAGCAAGCACAAATTAATTGCTAATGAAAGCAAATGATATGCTACAAATCAATAAACAGCTGGAAATCCAAGTTTTTAAGTAGAGTTATTGTCTTGTTGAACGTGTAAATGGAAATCCAATTTAATTTCTTTGACTAAGGAGATCGATGGTCCATTTTCTTTCTCATCAAGTTGCTTTGCAAAAGCCCAATCATGTCATTTAATTTAGAGGCTTTGAAGTAACATCGTTATCCAGAGCCCATAGGATTCGTCTTAGGCCCAAGCCCCATTCAATAGATGGATCAACCAAGAACATGAATTTCATGCTTTAGCCTAAACCGACATCGTCTTGACACAGTGTTTTGAATGTTCGATCATCATTGAGAACTCATCATAAAATGCTCATGAAACATGCAACATTGTCTTTTCCTTGAAACTTGATTGGTTATACTTATTCATGCGACATACAAATCGTATTCGAAGCCCACATATCGTTACACTAATTAACAACACTGTCATCTTGGTCATGTGGAATCATTGCGCACTAAGCCAATGGATAGAAACCTTCACGTTAGATGTGTGCTCAATTAGGATTTTTTTTCTGCTAGAGATGGAGAGGAGAGGGGATTAGGGCTCCCCCAAAAATTCGAGAATAGAAGACCCAAATGATCCAATTGGACCAAAATCGTCGCTGGTCATTTGATCATCCATGTTCAAGAGATAGTTTTGATGATCGCGATCGATCCAATTGCTCTTCTATGCATGAAATCTCACGAATTCTTCAACTGGGTCTATCTGAAATCATCATCAAGTTTCTCAGACGTCAACTAATCAGAGAAAAAACCCAATGTTTCAATTACATGGGATTGCTGATTCTGCGAGAGAATCGCCTGATCCGATTAAGGCAATGCGATGTGAGTAATCTTCCACTTACCTCTATTTTATTGTGTTCATATATCTCATATCTCATATCTCATATCTAGCTTTTCAAAAAATAAAAATAAAAATAAAAATAAAAATAAAAATATCTCATATCTATCTCAAATGTGTTCTCCTTTTGTATTGTAGACGAGCATCTCCTGATCAGCTTAGATTGTTTATCCTTGAAATGCTTCTGTGCGGTTAACAATTCTCCACGAATGGAATAACGACAAGTTTTGATCATTGATTACGCCACTTGAATCGAAATAATATGATAGAATTCTTCGTGGGATTATGAAGGTTAACATCGAATGGAACTTCTGAAGTCGTTCTCAAATCCCCATTTTCGCTTTATTCTCAGGAGATAGGGTTTGATTCCCACCCACATCGTATTCGGCATGTTAGATGTCGTGTCTCGATAGAAGACGATAGGAATATTCTCCATCACATCTCTGTATCGTAGCACTCGATCGTTGTATCCAGTCCAAATATCGTCGTCGTCGTCGTCGTCGTGTCTACATCAGCATCTCGGCCTTGTACTTCTGGGCATCCTATTGAGTATCGACTAACTTCATCTTGGTCTTTTCTGAATCCATCTGTTCCTATTTCTTGCAAAGCTTTTTGATGGATGCTCCTCAAACATTGTGTTTAGCCTACCGCAAGCGAGTTCTGAGCTTATGATAGATTGTTTTCTATTTATTCATGAAAATATGCAGAATATGATTCATATGTAGTGATTCATCGTAACTAACGTGTAAAAAGGACAATGTGAAGAGAATTTACAATTCTAGAACATATGAAACATTTCAAGATACAGCAATGAAGCACACACCTTTATCATTCCTATGAATTAGAATGACTTATTCTTTCTAATCTTAATCTGTTGCATAGAATGTCTGGAGTTTCACCCTGTCAAAATAAGTATTCAATCTCACTCATTCCAGAGTTAGAGCCATTCCATGGAACATCAGTAGTGATCAAACAATCTTTATAATCGAAAGCAACTTCTTCCCCGTCAATCTTGCAGCTCTTCGGCTCCTCTGAAGCGAAAGCCTTCAGCTCTCCGGTTCCTCTAATTCCAACCTTGACCGAATCTTTTTCATCTTCAAGCGCCAAGGACTCAACTGCCCCACCGGAGTTGAGCATGTTGACTAGACCTATAGGAGCAAATTGGATTAACTTCTCTGGCAAGACTTTTACTGGAGAGATGATTAGGAGCTCGTAGTCGAAGGAGTTAAGAGTTTGCTCTATGTCCTCTGTTAGCTTCAAGAGCTTCAGCTGCTTTGCTTTGAGCAAGTAGACTGCAAAGATGTCTACTCCTTTGATGGAGATGGGTGTTTTGCCTTTGCTCCATTCCACATCTTTAGGGTTTGTGAGACAGCTCACCGGGTGGGAGTATTCTGATGCACTCCTGTTTGCCCGAGCTTGGCGATCCCATCCTCCTCCTTGGCAATTGAACACTCCAATCACGCCCGTGTACTGCACGCATCCAAAATAAAATTTGCATTAGAAGTCGAAACTTGAAGTAACTGTGCTGACTTTAGGATACATTATTCGGACTGTACCTTGTTAAGGTTCCATATCTTGAGCATTGTCTTGCCATCATGAAGGGGGTCGTCGAACAACCGATCTCTGGTAGGAAGTGCATAGTATTGGCACCTCAATAGAGTCCCATCAGGTAGAACTATCTTCTTAAGCAGAGGGAAGTTGTGCCGTCCGACACAGTCGCTCACATAGATCGGTCCACCAGAGATCGCTCTAGAGGCGGCATGGAACTCAGCACATGGATGAGTTGATTGGAACATGTCCCAATCCGGGTGAATGAAATTCCCCATCCATAAGCTGTTGTATGCACAGTGCACCATATGACACCCTTGTAGCCAGAAGGTGCCGTTAGGATCTCCGTTGGGGTCCGTACACCAGAAATCATCACCTGGCATATTACATCAGGAGACACGTTGGTTTTTACTGTAGTTGGACATGAACTCCTTGGCCGTATTCTTAGGAAGTATAGCAAACGGATCATGTTACATACCAACACGACCGAGGGAAATGGCCTCGGTGCCGAGGAGCATGAAGTCATTGCAGTGTTCCATGCTTGCAATAACACCATTGCCTTTGAAGTGCTTCCTTACAGATTCTGTTAGTGCCTTGTAGTATTGCTTGGCGAGGTCTACTCGACCGCCATACTCTTCGCATAGCATTTCCAGTAGCTGTCAATAGAATAACGAGATAATAAACTACAAACTGAGTGTATTCGATCATCTATTTTTACGTCGATACTTGATTTTTTTATTATACTATTTGTGATTCTTCGCTCTTTAATGTAGACCTTTTGTTCTCAGTGCTTCAGATAATAGATAGGCTTCGATGGAGAAGAGGAGAACTTACATGAATGACATCAACCTTGACGCCGTCGATCCCGACGGACTCCAACCTAGCATGAAGGCCCTCATACATCTCCCCGGCGAGCTCTGGCGTGACCAACCCAACCCCATTATTCACAATCTTGTCCACAGCCAAGTCCTCCATGGTCATCTGCAGCCCCTTTGATAGCTTCGGCTCAATCACCTTGCTCTCAGGTAACCCAGGAACATTAGGCCTTATACCACCCCAATACCCCAACAATGCATGCCAAACATACACATACTCAACACTCTTGAACTCATTTTTCAGGTCCCTGATGAAGGCTCCCATGCCCTTGGAGCGCTCCCCTTTGGGACTCTTATAGTCCCTAAACTTATAGTTCTCCTCAAATTTTATCAGCCTACAGGGCATTTGTTCTCCGGCTGCGGTCCTGTTCATGCCTTCTTGGTCTGTGATAGGATCGTCGTCATGGCATATGGATTGCCATCCGTCGTCGATCAACACGAACCCTGGCGGGCATCCGCCGGAGACCAAACCCTCGACACCCTGCCACACACCCTGAGGGTGCACGTTGAGGTAAAATGCGTCCCACGTGCACCACCCGAACTTGTCCACCAACCTGGGCGGGTCCTTCTCGTCGAGGAGACGGAACGTCCCCAGGTGGGCCCTGACCACCTTCATGGCGTCCCGGACCAGGTCGAACGGGTCGCCCCCAGAGTCCACGTAGAGAACGGCCCGGAAGCTTGACCCGACGACACGGGTCGACCCGCTCTCAACGCAGACGTCGACTTGGTGGTCCGGGCCTGGCTGGAGTGAGGCCCGAAACGGACCCTCCACGATCGGGAGGATCAGGACGTAGGGACGGCCGATCACGGGGTCTTTCTCAAGTACGACAAGCTGGGTCTCGTGCTCGAGGTCGGACCCCGTAATGCCGGTCCAGTGGGTAGTCCACCAGACCTTGAACCTGAAGATACTCATGAACCTGATCCCATCGAGCTTCCCGATTGACACCACGTGCCTTGAACTCGCCTCGTCGGATTCAAACCCGACGAAGCTACCCGTGGTGATCGCATTGCCGAGTTTGTGATCATCAGGGGACGAAAGGATGGTTGAGGCGGGGGTGGCGACGACGTTAGTCGGAACTTCGGTTAGGAATGGATGGGAATCGGCTAAGAGTGTTGAGCCTTCAAGAGCGATGGTTGAGGGTTTGTGTTCTCCGTTTTCTATGGGTGAAGGGTTAAGAGCCACTTCGGTTATGCTTGGAGCCATTTGTTGTTCTTCAAGAAATGAAAAGTTTGAGTTATGTTTTCGAGTATGAGAATGCTCAAGAGGAAGTTATGATTATATATAGAGATTGTATCGTTTTGTATGAAGTGAAGTGGTGAGGTTTTTGAGTATGGGACAATTTTGTACAAGTGGGCAAGAGTGATAGAGTGAGGCTGATGGATGTTTCCAGTAGAAACTAGACTAGTATGGGGAGGGGTAAAATGGTCATTTGGGTAGGTTACCGTTTTTTTGGTGCTCCAGAGTTTTAGTTCAATCAACACGTAGCAAGATTTAGGTGGGTTTCTTTTCCTTTCTCGTGAAGATTTCCTGCATTTAGGAACCACTGATCCTGGTGATATCTGGTAAGATATCTTTGTAGCATGGAAGCTAAGACTTTGAATCAGGAAAATCAACTCTTGATAATGCTTGGGATGAGTAAGAGAATGATCCGTGTTGTACTTGTCGGAGTTCATAAGCATTATCTTACGATGTACTCGGTGGATCACGAGACATGAAGTACTAATGTGTGGAATGTTTAAGGTAAATCTAGGTTATAAAACAAGAAACAGATATTCCTTCAATTCAAAAGGAAGGAAGTCCGGATCTTCCTGAGGTGTCGGTGTGGATGTATTTTTTATTAGCAGCTGTACATTTCAAGCCATGGATTGAGGGGTGTGGTCGGTGCTGGCCGGCTTGCATGTATCCTGTGCGTGGGTGAGTATGGAGAATAGAAAGCATCGAGATATTTATTTACTACTCCTGGAGTCCAGGTGTACCGTCTAAGGTTATTTATGTCATTTTCTCCTGGTGTATGGTATAACGTTATTCGGACATGTTTTTCACTTTATGACTAGATTCGGGCATCTGATGAACATAATGATCAGTCCGATGTGTTTGTCTAATGTCATATGGTTTTCATGATCACCGTGTCTTTCCTGTAAAGATAAAACTGCGTTGTTTAACATGCCCAGGGAATGAATACTTTTTCCTTCCTCGTCCGCTTTTGTAATGTGGTATCGATCGGCCATGATCATTTCTAGCCGAAAGAGCGTGAGAAAAATGCGAGTGAGTTGCCACCAAAGGTTGATCGCGACTTTTAGATTCTGATCGCGAAATCATCTTAGCTTTTCTATCGGTTCTTGCATCATGAGGATGTACTTGATTCGAATCATGGGAGAAGACAAAATGAAGAGATAAGGGGAATTATTCTTGCAAGTGACCATAAAATATGCTAACGCTGAAATTCCTTGCTTTTGCTAGCCTAAGACTGGTGGACGCTTTTCAATTATGCTAAAATGCTTCGGCCTTCTAGTCATAGGTTCATGTGTGGATGGATTCATTAGTGAACAAAATGAAAGAGCACTTTTCTCAAGTGTCAAATATTCTATATAAATCACATTGTATTCTGAATCGAGGAAACAAACAAACAAACGGGAAAAAGGCAACGAACTTTGATCATCCAATCAAATCTGAGCCTAAACCATCTAATCAGTCCGTTAAAAAGGAAATGGGAACTGATGAATGAATAAAAAATAGAAACAAGTATCATATCATACGACACCTACCAATCAAATCATTCCTATCGACAAAAGATATAAAAATCACAGGATAAACATATTCTTTATTTTTATTATAATAAGTCTATTTCTCTAATGCAATCAACAAATATCAAATCCTTAATTATAGGATGCAAAAAAAAAAAAAAAAAAAAAGATCTAAACTATATACTTGTCACGGTGTTGTATGATCCCCATTTGAGAGTGAAATAGAACATGAAATAGTTGGACCTCCATTGAGTTTTACCCCAGCTTCATCCTGGTCATGGATAGATCACCCACCAAGTTCATTTGGTAAATGTCAAACCGACCAAGTCAACAACAGTTATGGGGTTCAGCACCTTTTAGTCTCCAGTCAAGTTCATTTTGATACAGAACGACATTGCACCGCTCATGAGTCTAGACAGGTTATTGAGAGCCAAAGTATATCGGAAAGTGAAAAGAATACAATCCCAATCTCGGAGTCCCATTCTGTTATACTCTAGTCATCACTTGGATGACCCCAAAAAATACAGTCGCTAACTTCCCATGTATGGCAACATGTGTAATCAATCCGAATTTAAGGTTGAGAAGAAGTAAAACTAACAACGGAAATGACAAACCATGGATAAAGTTGGATAAATCTGTTCTTATTGTAGAGAAATTTACCCGAACTATGCTTATGCATCTTGACATGGCCTGACACGATCCCAGAAAACGTAGTCACCGGAATCAGCAGAGACTAGAAAGCATTAATTCAAAAACTTCATGTTTTATCTCATTACACTTCTTCCTAGTAAGTATACACATAACGAACGTACCTAAATCAGCAGTCTGAGCTCACATTATCCTTTGAACTCCAGTTCGGACAGTCACGGGGGCGCTTCAACTCCAGCCATAGGAAATCTACACCATCTTTTCAGCAATGTAACCAGCAGATCAGGAATACTTCGACTCTGAATGGTTGTGACAGATTCCTAACAACGATTTCCCCCACTTTCTTCGTCCTTTGACCTGCAGACAGATGAACACTGCCGTTAGCGAACTGAATGTTGTCTTGTTTTTAACAATGAACAATACGAGCCCGTGAATAACTGATGCTCTTGTTTCAATGATGCTACTGCTTTCATGAACTTTGCTCTCATCATCCTAACAAATCCGAATAACTGGTTGCTCTTGTTTAAGACATGAACTAAATCTTCAATGTCATCCAAGTGTGGAGTACAATCGAGCACTGATGCAATGAGTTTAAAAGTGAGAATCTAATATGTAAACCTCAAGCTAAAAGTTCGCCAGAAATGGAAAGCTCGAGTATGATCGAATGAAATTTGTTTCACCTACTTCTGTACATATCATCGGCATGGAGGATTCTGAAAGAGAATTCTTCGGTTGGGCAATCCTTGTTAATGTTGATGGAAAAAAATTCCACACCTGGAAGAAAAACCATCTCATAAGAAAAAATAAAATAAAAAAATACAATGCCAAACACAAGAAAAAGCAAAGGCAAAAAGAAAACTTTACCATGGCCTCCTTCAATTTGAAAACCAAGGACTCTAGAGAACCATACAAGTGCCTCTTCCATCCCATCCCTGCGCCGAGCATCTAGCTTAATCCTCCCTTCGGATGAAGCAAGTGCTTTAAGATGCAACAAACAAGAGCATTCAATAAGTCATGCCTATTCAGCTCGAAACTTCAGAAAAAATGTTATTTGAATAACCTGGCCCGTAGCTTTAACGTCATATGAAGGAACCAGCAACTACATAATATTTGATGCCAAAGTAATGTCTTAAGCAGAATGTGCTTCAATGAAGAGGTACTGCTCCATTTTTCTTGCTTTGTTTTGCATGACGAGATACAACATAGATCAAGGAAATTCATTAAGCAACTGTAGCGGAACAGATATATAACCCTTGACAAATAGTGCAGCTTTACCATCTACTTGTTGAGATACAACAGATGCATACTCTTCCTTTCGAGCCTCCAACTCTTGCACATTTCTTTTCAGTTCTTCTATTCTAAAATTTGTAGCAGTAATGGTATCTACGATACTATTCCGTCGTGCTTCCTTGCTTGTTTTCACTGCAAGTAAATAGAGAGCGAAAAAAAAAAAGTCAAACGCGAAGATCACAATTATCAGACTTAATGAGGGATTACCCCACCCCACATGATAAGCGACTCAGCCTAATTTCTGAGGTCAGGGGATTAAAACCCGTTACGTGTCAAGTTACTTCGTGACGGTGAGCTCGTCAACGAAAATTGACTTAAAGGGTGCTTTGGGTTTGCGGACTATTTGGTTGACCCAGAGAAATCTTTTGGGGATTTTCTTTTTTAAAAAAAAAAGAAAAAAACAATTATCAGACTTAAAAAAGAAACTAGCACAATGGAAAAGAACCTCTGGAACAAAATTTATACAGCTACGTCGCTATAGCAATATTCTAAGAATGGTGATGAATAATGCAAGAGATAAGCAGCATCACAAACAGTGAAATCAAACCAGCAATCCACTCAATCTCACGCTCAGTATCAAACCAGTGAAATCTCACGCTCCGTCAAAGTGTTTCAATTATACCCAAATCTTGCTTTCGATTATTGGCATGTTGGGATGGAGAGGATTTCCTCTGATATCGGTTGAATGCTGAAATTTTTAATTTTTGAAAAATTGGATTTTGGTGCCTATAGCGAATGATAACGAGGAAAACCCATTGGGCCCATTGCATGAAAACTGGTTACCCATATCAAAAAAATGATATTGTAATTTTTCATAATTAAAAAAAAACTGTCACGAATAATTTATTATAAACGTTTGATCAAAAACCTTTGTTGATTCCACATCCAATCGATTCATCATCACCAACCAATTCCGACGTCGAATCCATGGATGCGATGGAAATGAAGAGGAATCTCCGAATCGGAGGCCAAATCTCGAGAGTCGACGGCAGGGACCTCACCTATTCCCAATTCGAGGAAAGGTATCTCGTCAAGAACCAACCCGTGGTTCTCACGGGTCTCATGGATCATTGGAGGGCTTGCGCCGATTGGGTCAACCCGAATGGGAGCCCTAATCTTGGATTCTTCGCCGAGCGTTTTAGCGAATCGCGAGTTCAGGTAACAGGTTTCGATCCGCTAGGATTTTGGACGATGTTGCGATGATTGGAGAGTAATGTATTGGTATGCTGTTTATCCAAGTTCGGTATCCTCGTAATAAGATTATAGTGAATAAAGTGTGTTATGATCCCTCCGTTCGATGATGCTTCCGTATTAAAGGCAAGGTTTGGTATGCTAGTATGGGAGGCTTGTGAGGTAAATTTTTTACTCAAGGTTATGACACAATCGAACATTATTTTCGTGCAACACTCATGAAATGCATTTTTATTGTGCCCTGTGAAGAAAATTCGTAAAGTTGTTAATTGGAATAATAAAGCTCGTCAATATATCGACTTATGTGATTGGTGTTATTGAGATGGGTATCTTTATAGTTTAGGGAGCTCATAATGATAGGCAGGATGTTTGCTGTCTGCTTGCATTCGGATGCTACTGAACCATGAGTTCCACGATGTAATGTTATCGGTTGCTTTGTTCTTCCGTCTGTTGCAGGTGGCTGATTGTGTTGTTCAAGAGTTCACTGATCAAAAAAGAGTGGAGATGACCATCTCAGAGTTTGTTGGTCGTTGGCAGGATTCTTGTGCTGACGACTCTTCTGGTTCTTCCATGGATCAGTGTGGGCAATCCCTATTTTACTTGAAGGACTGGCATTTTGTAAGGGTAGGGTTACCATTCTTTCACATACTTGCCATTGTTCATCTTTTTTCTCATTTTGGAGGGTGACAAAGCGTCGAATATCAAAATCAGATAACTGACCACTTGTCCAGTTGGCTTGGTTCTATAAAATACGTACATGCAACGATGCTCCTTCTTCTACCACTGAACCGGAAGCTGACTTGGACGATCAGCCTGTGATGTACATCGGGTCATTGGAATCATAGAAAGGAGAGATTTTTGGCTTACAATTGTTATCTTGCCTCCATCTTTTCTTAGTTTCGCTGTTGAGGTCTGGCATATATTAAACTGACATTGACATCATCCTTTTATATATGATTGACAGGAATACCCAGATTATGTTGCTTATACCACACCTTCGTTCTTCGAAGATGATTGGTTGAACATGTATCTTGACAAGTATCAAATGCATCGTAGTACTGATATCCAGGACAGAAGTGACATAAGCTGTTCTGACTATCGATTCGTTTACATGGGACCAAAAGGTTGGAATAGTCGCAATTATTCTTCTTCTTTTTTTGTGAGGCCATTTTTCAATTGATTCATATCCCGCTGGCATATGAATGCTAATTTCGGCCTCGCATTCAGGTACATGGACTCCTCTGCATGCTGATGTTTTCAGATCATATAGTTGGTCAGCAAATGTTTGTGGCTCGAAACTATGGCTTTTTCTTCCTCCTTCCCAGCATCACCTTGTCTTTGACAGGTATTACATTTCTTTCTAAACTTCATGTATCCTAAAATATCATGTCAGATGGATCATAATCAAATGATGCAACTCCTTTGATCTACTCCCTCTCAGTCGTCATGGCCAGGATTTCTCACCATACCAAAAGCCTAAAACACGCCTTCACTTTTTCATATTACTGCTCATTGATCTGTCGAAGGAGACACAGACCTGCTGCATATTGTCTTTTTGTAAAGAAGTTAAGATAGTAAGGTTTATCAGATCTTCTGATGTCTTAACTTTTATACTTTTCTGCTTCTCAGGAATATGAAAAATTCTGTTTATAATATTTTCGAGGAAGTTAACGAATCTAAATTCCCTGGGCTCAAGAAGGTGGCTAATCTTTCTTCTAATAGTTGATATATTATCACTGAATGTCTTTACACTGGAATCTTACTTGCTGTTTTCCTTCTGCTGGTTAATGAACGTGCAGGCTGTATGGACGGAGTGCATCCAAGGTCGGAATGAAATAATATTTGTTCCTAGTGGATGGTATCATCAAGTCCATAATCTGGTAGTATTACTTTGCAAATTCCATGATTTTAATTTTTGTTTAGGACATTTGACATTAAACTATGTTCTTACTCTTATTGTGCATCCCCTTCAGGAGGATACAATATCCATTAATCACAATTGGTTCAACGCTTTCAATCTTTGTTGGGTGGTAAGTTTTCTCAACCTGTCGTGTCTATCAAGTTGCTACGAAAGATCCATTGTTAATATTGAATCATGTAATTCTCATCTCCTCCAGTTGGATTTGCT
Organism: Drosera capensis; assembly: GCA_001925005.1. Lineage (NCBI taxonomy): Eukaryota > Viridiplantae > Streptophyta > Magnoliopsida > Caryophyllales > Droseraceae > Drosera > Drosera capensis. The sequence continues at coordinate 44,836 of LIEC01005995.1, forward strand.
TATTCGAGACTACGATGAGGCTAAGGAGTACATCGAGGATATAAGAGACATTTGTGATGATTTTGAAGGCCTCTGCCAGCGGAATCTTGCTGCTAATACAGGTACTTGGTAAAGTCTTCCTGCCGCTAAGATATATGCCAGAAGGATCTTGTTTGGTTCCACATTATGATATTGATGACTGGCGATTAGTTTCTTCCCTGGTTCTCTTATGTCGTTCATATTCCATGAATCTTGTAGGCATGAACTTCTATGACTTCTTCTCTTTCCTTATCATCATGGCTTTTGCAAACTTGGTTTCACTGTACCTTCTGCTGGGGAAGCCGAAGGTATCTTCATTGGACCCACATCCTCAGGCTAGGCATGCAATTTTTAACCTTTTATCCATACGAAGAGTAGCTTCACGATTGAAATTAGCCTGCTCAACGGAACATCATGGCATCTCAATGGACTTCGAGAAAATCTTAAAGGACCCTGTATTTCTCAATCTATGTACTTGTATCCAGACGACCTACCAAAATCTGTATGGTCCATTTGGTTCGACCCATAAGACCCTAAACGCCTCTTTGGCTGAGCTTGAAGATTCTGATTTCTTCGAAGCATTGAGCTCAGTCATGTCTACTCCTTGGGATCTTGTCAGCTTAGTAGACCGTGCTCTCGCAAAAATCAAGGTCGCCCCGGTTGGAGAAATCTGGCCCGGATGTCAACTGGATATTAAAAAATCTAGTTCTCCAGATTTGGTTTCTAATGCTCGAGGTGGAACCTCTAATAAGGTGTGAGTTGCTGTAAGGGGGTTTGCCAAGGGGGAGGTCCTCTCCTGGACGCATATTTTTGTTGTTCAGTTTAAAGATTTGGTAGAACTTGGCACATGACTGATGACAATGCGGAGTAACACAAACCAACTATTTCAACCGAACTGAAGGTACGTAACCTGTTCTTCATTGATGCATAGGATGTTTTCTTTTAATGTCCTCTGTTCTCTATTTAACATGCATGATGTCTAGTCAGTCTGATACTCTTTAATCCAGTCTATATCTGCGAGGGCATGTCCTTTTTTCCTTTTCCTTCTCCATCTTAGCTCTTGGACCATGTTCAATATGCTTTAGTATCCGAACTGAGGGTACACTGAAGAAACCATCCACACTCCGATTACAAGTTCTAAACTCTCAAATTTACATTGATCTGAAGAATGGGAAAGTAGAACCTATTAGGAAGGAAATTACTACTACCAAGAAATATAATTTGCAGATAGGCGAAGCCAAATATACACATTAAATGGAAAAAAATCAAGCATCAGAAAAAACTGGGAAGTGGCCAAAATGATTTACTTAATTTTACTTGTTACCCATAACTTCAAGGACACCTTACATTTCTTCCAGGGCCACCATAATAGAAATAATCACCCCAAACATTGTTTCTTCCTTTCCTGATATTGTAACAATTGGGATGATCAGCGAGCACTTGAAAGTTTGTTAATGGTATCAAACTGTTATCCCAGTCAACTGCCTGCAAGTTCCGAAAATAAGCTGCCTTTTCGAAACCTTCATCAGGGAAATGCCCGCTGCCCATTTGGGTTGACGTGTGGTAGCCCATGGACGCCGAATTCACAATTTCCCCTCCGAACTGGATCATGTCAGCGTGGGTTCTAAGGTGGCTGAATAGAAATTCCGGCCAGTATCCCACCAGTAAGCCGGGCCCGAACTCGAGCCACCAGTGTCCATGCTTTGGATCCTGAAACATGATATTGTCCCTTCAGTGCAATTTCCTTGATTTATCCAAATCCGACCTCTTCTATTGAATGCTCTGAGTCGCTGACTATATTCAATTCAAAATTTCGTTGGTTTTATCTTTCTGATTATATCTGAGGTTGTTGCCAAATTCATAATTTGCATGCTTCATGCTCGTTTGCCATTGAAATCTCTGAATTCTTGTCTCTTTTCTATTTTTTCAGATCATCGATCAAAGGAAAAAGGACAGTAGAAATTCAAAGGTGCATCTCAAGTCATTGGGTTCAGAGTTCCAAGGCGTGTAAGTGTTAATTTAATGCCTAGTCTAATATGTTGATTAGCAATTAATATCTCTGTTTAGCTTTGACATTATAGGGTAACGACAATATCAGGGGAAGCGTGATAGAGTGCTACCAAACAGTTGACACCACAAGCCACAAAAAAGTTCATAGGCAATAAGGAGTCTTGATTGTAATAAACTAACAGTAGGTTGATGCTGCGTGTCTGCAACCGCAACTTTCTCCCCTGGCTTTTTATACACGACAGTAACACCAACAGTAATACTCATTTTATTTTGCGACTACGAGGAGAAAATGTGTTCGCTACGTCTAACTTAGTACCTAGTTCTGCTAAGTTTGGTGGTTGTAACAGCAGCCAAGATTATTGTCAAGTATTAGAGGACGTAACCGAGCTTTTTTATCCCAGTGTCGACATATATAACATTTATGGGAAAAGAAAATATGGTTGTTTGGATGCTAGTAATTTGTTTTTGTGTAAGAAGTATTATATGGAGGGAGACCACTTACCTTCCAAACCATGACACTGACGTCATATTGTCTACCATCAAATGATGACATAGGGGAGATGGCTGCCCCTATTGCTATCTTGTTGTTTGTTTGGATGAATCCTGAACACAGCAAGTTGTAGCATCCTGTTGCTTGGTATGCATCTGTCTGCATCACCATATCATCAACAGAGAAAAATGGACGCAAGAAGTTTCTTATTACTCAATTTTGCATATACTTGATGGATTAGAATATAGTAACAAAAGAATGAAGAATTGTAGATTACTAGGAGCATTATAACTTACGGTCCAGTAGGTGAAGAACCTTGGCTTGTCGTCCCCGTACAATGCCGGACTCACCTGAAATATCGACCAACTGGTGAGCTTCATGACGGGATCTTCAAAACCCATTATGCATACTGTCAAGATTTTACTGCTTCTTGCTTTCTAGACTCTAGATAAGTGGGATATATGTTTGGAACTTGGGTCGGCTTATAATCTAACATTTATTGGCATTGTTAACACATGTGTGCTGGTTCAACTCCCTCCCGTCATGGTCTCTCGCCCGATCCTAAGATTGCTTATCCCGTTGTTGTGTGCATTTATACGATAAATGAAGCTAAAGGGATACTTACCTGCCAGCCAGCTTCAATGGTGTTGAGGTCATTGCCAAAAGAACCAGATATGAGCCATATCTGAGACAAGCTGAACTCGTACTCATCAGTGACTCTTGGTGTCCACACGTTTATGCTTGCTTTGGCTCCATAGTATTGATCTCCATTCACAAACACTACTGCATGCTGTAACACAAAAGGACAACAAGGCCAATCAAGTCTTCAAAACGTACTACTAGTCCCTTTACTGTCCCTTTCACTTTCACTTTCATTTCCTTTAGTTTTACAAGACCTTCACCTGTCCCCAGTTGGGGCATGTCTTGTCATTTTTAGCTTCATCTTCTCTTCCTTTTCCAATTTGGAATAATTTCATTCGAAGATGGTAACCCGTAAAGCTCGTGTTCAAGATATGTGCGCAGCTAAGCTTAGCTTTACTCATGAGGTTACTGGTGCTGACTATATCGAATGTGACTAGCTACATTCTTGCAAGACTTTACATGCCTCCGTTCCAAGAATTTTCAGATATGTAAATTACCTCATGACCGCCTCCGGTTGAGTCACGCCGGACAGATCTTACAGACTTTCTTCCAAATCTCCGAATAGAACTTGCCCTCAAAACATCGTCTTCTGTCGTTCTTCTAATCGGAATAGTCCCCTCTGGGCATGACTCACCGGACTCCCGCCACAGTTGAAAACTGGTCTCCGTAATCATCGAGTCGACCGAGCTGTTCCATGCCTTGGGCCTCTCAGGTGGAACCTATCATTAGAAAAGAAACCTTCATCAGAATCACCACAAGCCACTTGCCCATGCTTATTTTCACCCAACAGAAGTAAGAAGTCTCCTGTGTACCGCAGGCATTTGGCCTTTGAGCTGAGGTTGATCAAAAGCTGGCTGAAGATGAACAGGAACACAATCAATCACATCTCCATCAGCACTCTGCAAGATAAATCATCCGAGTAAGAAACCCAAATCATATAACTTCGCATTGATCAATTTGGAACCAAAGAGGACCAAAGTGAGCAAATGGGCATTGCCTGAATGGTTTTGACAGCAGGCTTGTTGATCTTTCTCAAGTAAGCTCTCACACTCCCGAGCCTATCCACCGGACGTAAACTCTGGTTTCTTGGCCCGGCATCAACGCCATCACCGCCTTCCGAGAATGCTGGAGATACAAGCATGGAAGCAACAAGAAGAAGAGTGAAAAGGGTGAGAACAAAATGGGGAATGATCGGATTTGGAGTTGAGGATGAAGCCATAATTGTTGGTATATATTTTGTAGTATCACATCCAAGTTGGTTGTGTTTTCTTCTTCGTCTTCTTCTCCTCCTGCTTCTTTGTTTTTCTAATTTGGACTTGTTTTGGTGTTTGTATGCAGTCCCCTTTGTCTTGTAGGAAACTGCACAAGGAGAAGAAAGCTCTGTGTTTTCAAGGTACTTATATATATATATATATATTTGCGACTTTGGTCTGAGTTTTTATTTGAAAGGTGGATACAAGCAGGGCCTAACCAGGCGTTGAGATTGAGAACTTTGGCACCATTTTCCAGAACTAGAAAAGCGGCCCACATTGTGGATAACATACAGCTCAATTCTCTCCTGTTAGTGACTTTCGGCATTCTTCAATGCTCTGTTTTACTTTCATGTTCACAGGGCTTGGACCGACATTATCACGGTCAAGCGCACCCCTGCTAACTACATGACTATAATTTTGAGATAGTTCAGTATTTTGATTTCCTCGTCTTCCGATGCTAATCTTGTTTCTTCTAAAGCGGCGGCGTTGTTGTTTTTGTGCTGCTGCATCGTCGTTGGTTTTATCGCCATTGTTGTTAACCCGTATGGTGCGTTCCTGGTTGATTTCTTTCACGCTCTTTGATCTTGTTGTTACAGGTCGATGGAATCTTGTGTTTTTCTTCGGTTTTTGCGGTGAGTGGTTTCTGACGCAGAGCGAGCAGAACCTTCACTGAGATTATTAAAATAACGAAGTGGCCAATGGGGTTGTGCGCATGGTCTATACACTATGGATGTGCTTTTCAAAAAGGTTACACTGTATCAGAACGTGCCTGTCAAGGTTGACGTTAAAATTAATGTACTGCACGTTTAAGTACATTACATTTAACTAACATTTTGTAATAATCATTCATTCGATTTTAGTAATAGTTGAGATCTGATTGTTGGAATAACATAATTCTGTTCTATTGATTCGCATTGTTGTGAATTCGTGATCTTGCTGCAGGTTTTCGATTGCCATGATATTCCTCCATTGATCGAACGATTTTTGGGTGCAGGTTATGTCTGAAGGTCGCAAGGGCAAACTGTTGTCCGCGCATTCAATCTTATGATGGTTGTTCTGATTGAGCGAGCTTGAGCTTTTTGTACTCCATTTTTATCAGCTTTGTGCAAGTAGATGTAACTAAACAGGAATGCGCTCGTTTTGTCGCAGTTGCGCTTTGTTCTTGGCCATCTGGCTTCCACTTCTTCTGATACAATGGGATGCTGAAATTATTTGGTATGATATTCTCTATATCATGCGCTGAAACGATGACTGTGATGACGATGATGATGACACCAGTACATACATCGCTCAATACTTGTAAAGGTGGAATGTATTTTGCAATCGGTATTTGTTTTATATTGAAATGTAAGATTAGGACTTTTGTATTTGCAGTTTGGTATTTTGAGATTAGAAGTTCGGATATCAATATAACAACTGAATGCTCATATGGTGGTGCCGGTGAATGAAAATGTCATATCACCGTGTGCCTATTATGCATTAATCCAGGAAATTGTTTTGGCTCCACAAAACAATGGCTCTTGCTTCTAAATTCGATCGCTGTTTGCTAACATTTCATCCCCCTAAAAAAGTCGTTAGTCAAGCTAATTAATCGCAGCCCTCACACTCGTCGCCTTGATTACATGAGCCTTTGAGTATGTAAGGAGCTTAAGGATGGCATATACTCAAGAACTTTTGTTGGTCTGTTCGATTTTTATGAAATCAAACCATATAAAGAAGTAGGAATCTTATACTATGATTCGAACAATGGTCATGCATCTTACTTTTGGTGGGTGCTTGGCATGAGCAACGGCGAAGAGGGAGCAGAATATCATGGCTTCAAAACTATCAAGTGCTTCTTTTTAGGTCCAAGGGGTAGTAGGTGCTTGCTTCCCACTCTCAAAAGGGCAACCTTTCAGCTTTTTTGCATTTGCTCAAGCTCATTAGTTTATAAGGTCATTTCTCTTCACAAGGATTTTTCCACGACGATCTGAAACAGACGAGATATGTGTTTTTTTTTTTTAACGGGTTACAAACTTAACAAGTATGTCTATCAAAGCGCATTTTTCTACCATAGGTATTGATAAACAAATAAAATCTTGACTGTCTGAATCCGAACTCATGAGATTCAAAGAAGGACCCACTCACCAAACCAGACTAGATTCCCACTACTACTACGACCACTCTTCTGAACCAAGGAAGCTGCTTAGAAGAATGTTTTTCGGCTCTGAAACTCTAAACCCACACTTTTGAGCTGAAGGCAACAAGCTCACCACTTTCACTTGGAAACCTGAAAACACCATGTCTCTCCCCACTGTAAAGCAAAATTGTTGATAACAAGAATATATATGATTCTTATATGCTCCTTTTCCTACCTAGCTATCCACTCCATGTCTTCAAATGGAATCTTTGGTCTGAGTCATTTGATCATGATATAAAGTACCGAAATGAAATGCAGCATGTTTAATTATCTTCTGGAAGTTTGGGACAGTCATAGACTTATAGTGTCTACCAGGTCCCATTGGAATGTTGTTTACCGCAGGGTCATGGCTTCAGGCATATTCAATCGGATGAGGATATAGAATTCTTATAATGCAAATTTATGCAGTAAAGCTCCATCGGGGAAAAAGCAAGTGCTAACATTAGTACCTTCCTGGATACCCGAATGTCCCGTTAGTTACTCAAAACATATCCAACAAATCGTATAATTTCGTCAAATATATAAAACATATAACCATCACATCATTGATAAGTGTTGTGTTCATCATCATAATTCAATGATATATTTATTTATCATTGAGTCAATTTTTTATTATTTTTCATTGGCTTTGTAACCGCCCAAGAAATTGGACCGAAACGTGATGGGCTTCCTTGTCCAAACGCTAATTTTGTTAGTTGGGCCGGCCCACGCTTTCCCCTGAGCCGCATCCAAGGCTTGCTACCTTCCCCATTTCGTAACGTCAACCCATCCACATAATCTTCCAAATCTACCCCTACTCACACCAAATACTCACTCCTCCATCACCACTCATCCAGGGACAAAACCGTCCACGAATTCCCCAATCCCTCTTCTCCTCCCCTCCCCTCTCTGATCACTTCACACAATCAATCGACTCAACTCGAATCAATTTCTCATCATCGTCAAATCATGTTGAAATCTTCATCGGCGATGTGTTTGGCGTTGATCATCATCGGCTCGGTGATGTTGTTTGGCTGCGATGCGACGGAGTCGCCGCAGTACACGGTGATCCACACGGAATCGGATCAGTTCGAGATCAGGCTGTATCGGGACTCCGTTTGGATGTCTGCTGTTGTTGATGATATTATCTCGTTTCATCAGGCGACGAAGATCGGGTTTCACAGGTCAAATTTGTGTTGCGGTTTCGTGTTTTGGTGGTTGATGTTTTCGGGTTTGAGAGGGTTTGATGGATTGTTGTTTGTGGAATTGGGATTGAATTCCGCTTGATTGGTTGTTTATTGGTGTTAGTTTTGGATTGGTGTGATTCATAAGGAAAAATTCGTGTGATTAATATGTGAACTAATGTTCCATGTAATTGGACCCATCCTAGTTAACCGTTGAAAATAGTTTACACACATCTGTACGGCAAAAATATTATAAGTGATCTTTAGATCGTTGTCACGCCACTTGTACCAATTGGCTTAATAGTTACTATGAACTTACCAGGCTTATTGATGTTATGATATTTTGCTGTTAAGTTCAGCTGTTTGAGTATGCTTAGAAGCAAACATGAACGATAGGTTGTGTTGTGATATGTATAGAACCTAATTGAGCTAGTTTCTCGATATTATACAAGTCCAAAAACTCCGAGCGTGGTTGGAGGTCGTTTTGATTTTGGTCGCTTCCTTCTTTTGGTTAAGACGCAAAATATATGTATAGACTTTTAATGCGGGTTGCAAATCATGGTGACTAATGGTAATGGAGGAACCACAGAATTTGTAGAATAGATCCCTACATATATCTGGTAATTGGTCAAGTTAATATGATGAATCGGTGGTGTCAAATCTCAATACTTCAATCTCACGATTACTATGCAAATTTTTTGCCAGGTTTGACATCTGTAATCGTTAAATTGATAACCAAGGCGACCTTGGTTATGCCATGAATGGCCTGTGTGCCCATGCATATAGGATTATATAGAACTGAATTGCCTAAGTTTCATATTAACAGTCAATGCTGAACTCCCCTTGGATTCAATCTCAGGTTATTCCAATACATTGAAGGTGCCAATATGAACTACTCTAGGATCCCCATGACAAGGCCTGTCTTGACAAGCATTGTTCCTGGAGCCGGACCGCTTCACTCCTCGGCCTATCACGTTCGCTTCTACATGCCCGTGAAGTTCCAAGGAACTCCGCCGCTTGCCCTCGGCGAGCTCAACTTGAAGCCTACAACATGGCCGAGCCATTGCATTGCGGTCAGGAAGTTCTCTGGGTTCGCCAGGGACCGCAACATCGTGAATGAGGCCGAGAAGCTCTCAACTAGCTTGGCCAGGTCTCCATGGGCCAATTCCACCTCCACTGAGAGTAAATATGCTTATTCGATTGCACAGTATGATTCTCCATTCAAGTTGATTGGCCGTGTTAATGAAGTCTGGGTTGATGTTGAAGGATCCGAGTTGAATGGTTGTGGATCGACTAGTGCTGTTGCGGTGTACTAAACATCTGAGGTAAATCACCTACGTCTGACAAACTGATTGTACAAACTGCTGTTTATGCTGCTTCGCCGCTGTTATGACATGTAAATGGTTGTGTGCTTTAAAAATATCAGCTGTTGAAGAAACTATGGCATATGCTCTTTTAGATGGGCAAACGTGTATTTGGGATGTGGATATATTTGTGTTTCTTACGCACCTGTATCGTGTGTGATGTGTATAAAATATGTAATTTGTCTTCGACATCCTAGATACTCAGCATCAAGGGTTTTGCTGACCTTGTACTTGTCAGAGCACACAACGTAAGGCTCTATGCTGTTCACATCGTAGCCGATCTTTGATCTCAACAGATAACTTATGCTACTCGGCAAAAGTGGGTTTCAGTTTCCATGTAGTTCCATGTAGTGCAAGGGAACTTTAATAATCCTCTCTTGAAATAGTCGACTATATTAGTTGATGATGTTCATATAACTTGATGATACATCCATTGTCCAAAGGTGCTCATAGTAGCTTTCATTTACTACATTTTAGTCCCTGCGAATTGTAGTCATGACTTTATGCATTGTAGATCATATAAGTGTGTATTACAGTTTCACACATGCGTTGAAAAAATCATAATAAATATCAAAACTTGACTGAAACTTCCATTATATATTTTAGGATGGTTTACCCAAGTATAAAACAATATTCCCTCCTTCCAAATTAATTAAAACGTTTTTCAAACAATGAAATGTTTTTTTATTTGTTTTTTTTCCATATAAAAATAACAATATACCTATTTTATATCACACTAATATATTCCATCATATTTTTTTTTTCACTTCTCTCACATACACTTACAAAAAAAATCATTAAATATAAATTTAATATAATATAATTTTTTTTTACCGAATTAAAAAGTTTCAATTATACTGGGGAGAAGGACTATTACAAAAAGAGAATAGTAGGCCGTGGCCCGAAACGGGACCCGTGAGTTCTCATTTACTAGTCATTTAACTCCGAAGCCCAGCCCAAAATCTACCCCTTTCCCTTTCTCTCTCCTTCTCCCATACTCCTCCTCGTCGTCTCCCGATCTGGAAACCCGTCACTCGAATCTCCCCCCTTCAATTACGTCTCCAAATCAAACAATTCCTCTTATCACATCATCACCACCTCGACTCCTCGATCATCGATTCGATTCTCCTATCAAATATTTTCTTCGATTCCGATTGCGGGATTTCGACTGATTCTCTGTTAGGGTTTCGGCGCATCGAATCCCCCAATTATTTCGACAATCAGGTGAACGAATTGTGATGATGCTTTTTGAGATGTTTGGTTTGGATTAGTGATTAGGGTGCAGTGAAATCTGGTGGCTTTGCATGAAGAGGAATTTTGGATCGGGGGATTTGAGGGGCGTGGTGGGTTTGATTTGATTTGATGTATTGGATTGTGGTTGGGTATAGGAATTGGGGAGATTAGGTTTTGTAGGTTAGGTAATTGATTTGGGATTAATTGATTTATCTGTGTTGAGTAGTCAATAGATGGTTAGGGTTTGTGAATGATATATACGGTGATTTGCGTGTGAAATTTGACTTAATTGTTTGCTTGTGTTTGAAATTTTTGGGGGTTATTTCTTTGTTTCGTGTGCAATTGGTGTAATTGAGCTTCGGGTGGCTGTCAAAGGTTGGCTGGCTAGCAGGGAGGTATAGAACTTCTGCAATGCTCTTGTATGTTGGATCTACGATGCTTGACGGACGTGCTCGTGGTAGATGTCTGTTTGAAATGCCTGTGTTCAAAATGGATAGTTCAGCTTTGGCTGTTGGTTACGATAAGCTCTCTTCCAGCTGCAAGCTCCAGTGTTGAGTGTTTTTAATGAGGTTAAATAATTCATGGATTACATCATGGGCTCTTGATTTCCCCATTTTGCTAGCTTTCTGACTTCCGAGGGAAATGGTCAATTGTGGATTCCTATGGTGCTGCAGTGCGTAGTAATGCAAGTATTTCTGAACTGGGTAGTAGATATATTATTCACAGGCCAACTCTTTCTTTCCATGTTTTCCAAATAGCCGTTGATTGAGGAAAAGAAGTCCGCCCTGCTAGTTAGGGCACATGGTAGTATGATTCACAAGGTTATTGCACTGATGCACGGGGAAGTAGGAAAGTGTGGCTCTTGATGCTGCAGTGGGTATTCAGTATTCTAGAAACTTGCCAGTTATCATGTTATAACTAGCTGCCTAGGATACGATTCTTTGTCGATTGAACTTGAGCAAATGATAAAATAGAAAAAAAAAGAACAAAAAGATGCTAATTTGATATCTTGAGATTTGAATACTAATGGGAAGCCACTGAATTTTTTGTGTTATCTTGAAACAAAATTCCCCATATCTGTTTGCAAAAAAGTATTGTTTTACTTGACATTTTTGAACTTTTAGTTTGGCTTTAAGTGATCAATGGTATCTTCTTTTCTGAGTAGCACGATTAATTTTCTTAAAAGATGACATTGAATTGGTGGGTTGTGATTGTGTCTGTAAATGATTTTCTTTCTTCTTTTCCTGTCAGTGCTCAAGCAGTGAAATGCTTGTTTTTCTGTTGGCTCAGCAGGTTGTTCGAGTTTTATTTTGATGACCTTGCAACTGAGATATGGCTTCAAGCATGATAAATGGGGAGAAGAGGTACATTATTCGGCCAAACTTCCTGTGCATCAGTGGTTTGTTCATGGCTCGTTCCAGTATTTATGTTATGTTAATTCACTATCTTGAACAAGCATCAGTATAATGAAAAGAGGGACTTTTTAGTGGTACTTGATCATCTATCAGCTGGTGGCAGTTATGTGCACGCTTGAGTAATGAATCTGATGTTGATTTTTATTAAATAGTCAGCTATCTCCACTCGACTATTTGCCTGTCCTTGACTGGTGAAACCTCTGGTGAAAAATGGCTGAAGAGAAAAATGAGTTATATGCAAAGCCAATATTAAAAAAAAGTTTGCATTGATTTGCAGAAAGTCATCGCTCTGATAGAAGCAGTTCATTTCTAGCATATTGATCTGTTTCCAGTCAGGGTTGCCAAATATGATTCTCTGGTTATTCACTTTTTCTTCGTTTTCTAGGTGGGCTGCAACAAGGAGGAGTGGCATGACAGTCCTTGGAAAAGTTGCTGTTCCAAAACCTATAAACCTACCTAGTCAGAAGTACTCAATTTCTTTGTAAAGTTACTTTTTTTAAGAAAATTTTGTAGTATGTGCTTGCAGGCTAACTTTCTTTTTTCTGTCCTCTTGTATTTCAAGGTTAGAAAACCACGGCTTGGACCCCAATGTTGAAATTGTTCCCAAGTAAGTCAATCTCCTCACGTTCTTTCTTCTTTTATGTTCTATATCGAACAATTTTTTTTGACTATATGCAACCAGTTTTCTGTCCTTGTATTTCACCTGTTTTGGGGCTTCCTATGGTGAATTATCTGTTCGGGTTAACCTTGTTGGTATCAGATGACAGGGAGATTGTACCAAAATATTCGAGATTCAGCTTGAACTCATTTATAATTATTCTTTGTTTAGGGGCACCCTCAGCTGGGGAAGTAGGCCTTCTTCATCTGGACCCAATGCATGGGGTTCATCAGTGTTGTCACCAAAGGCAGATTGTAGTAATGCCTCTCCAAGTCACATTAGCAGTCGACCTTCTTCAAGTGGTGGCACTCGTCCATCTACCGCTGGGAGTGAAAAGGCTCATGATTCTATCCCAAATGCATGGGGATCAAATTCGAGGCCTTCATCAGCCTCTGGGCCTTTGACGTCCAGTCACACTTCATTGACATCATTGCGTCCTCGCAGTGCTGAAACTAGACCTGGTAGTTCACAGTTATCTAGATTCGCTGAGCCCATTGCTGAAAATTCTGGACCACAGGATGCAGCAGCTAGTTCTGCGGAAAAATCGGTATGATAATGCATTAGTAGGCTTGTTTGTGGGTGGTTCCTTCTGGCTGTGTAGATTTGTCGCTCGTCTTCTTTACATGAGGCTATATTGGTATGAAGCTGCAAATGCTGTGTTGTAAATGTAAAGGTGCTAGATTATTTCTTGGACTTCGTATTAGTATGTTATTTATTCGTATCCTCTTTTTATTCATTGTTTCCGTATTGTTTCCGTGATGTTTATGGCCTCTGAGTAGTCTGATTTCTCCATGTTTGTAATTTATTATGCAGAGAATTACAAATTCTGTGAATGACCGGTTCTCTCTGAGCTCTGGAGATTTCCCTACACTCGGCTCAGACAACGAGAGTTCTAGGAAGAGTAAGGGATTGCTAGGTCCTTATGCTTTGATTATATTTCCTTGTTCAGCCCCTTATTAATTTTTGTGTAATTGACAATGTTCTTTTCACCTCATTTTATCTGCCAGAGACAGCATTACAATATTTTCCCTTTCATAGTTCACTTTCTGAACTAGGTATTTATCAGTTTTGAGGTCCTTGTTAGTCGTAGATTTGTCATTTTTTTTAAGAATCTGATCTGGGAATGTGTCACAAAACTTCTAGAATAACTGACTTTTTATTTATGCTCTTAGCATGGAAATCTAAGTCAATAAATTGAGGGAGGCTGTTGCTTATAATATGCTATTCTTTATGATGCTGAGTTGCTTTTTATCCCTTCCTCTCATTCCATGCTTCTCATTGTGACAGACCATGTTGCAGATGGTCGACCCCGGTCATCTTCTGGCAAACTATCATCCGTAACAGAGCATACTGGATCTACCCGTGGAGGTCAGTATGCATGCATGGCTGAACCGGATACTAGCTAGAGATGTTGTCCCTTATGTGCTAATTATTTTACATAACGTAGAAATTGATGAACTTCAATGTGCTTTTGCGAACATCTTAGGTGATGCCCCCTCTAATGCAGAAGTAAAGGACATCAATACCCATTCTTGGAGAAATAATAATCCTCAAAATGATGGGCCCCGTCCTGTCATGGAGAGGTGGCACGGGGAGCCACATTCTTACCAAAATCCCAATGTTCCACCCCATCATTATGAGTCTTGGCATGGGGCGCCTGGGGTTAATGCTCCTGCTGGTTGGCTAAGAGGACCTCCAGTTGCTCCTTATGGCGGCCCTGTTCGTCCTGGTGGTTTCCCTATGGAGCCATTTCCTTATTTTCGGCCTAAAGTTGCACCACCTGTTCTTCCCAACCCACATACAGTTGCATCTCAGGGACCTGGTCAGCATGGACCTCACCCAAAGAACGGCGATTTCTATTGGCCGCATGTTGGAGACTCTTATGGTCGGCCCGCTATGCCAATGAGGCCAGGTTTTTTCCCTGGTCCAATGGCATATGATGGTTATTATGGTCCTCCTATGGGATATTGCAATCCGAACGAACGAGATTTCCCTTTTATGGGACTGCCACCTGGACCCCCTATGTATAATAGGTACCCAAATCCTAATGCTGGTGATCCAAGCAACTCTCATGGAAGATCTACTGAAGCAAGAGCACCAGAACAGGCAGAATTTGGTCCTGACGATTCTCGAGGAAGCCGCAAGGCTTTAACCCAACAAGATAATGGTTGGAATAAGAACAAAGAAGAGGGCAAGTGGGGTGATAGAGTGACAACCAATGCAGCAAGCGGTAAACAAAGAGACTTGCCGCCACCGATGTTACGAGAGAGTGCCTGGGGGAATGATGAGAAGAATGATCGGAGTATATATAAGAAAGGATCACCTGGTGAAGAAGCTTCTGCTCAGTCGTTGCAGTCTGGTAGTGGTCATACCAATTTGGCAATGCAGGATCTGACATTAATGACAGACGGTGTTGCTTCTTTTAGGGACCATGCTTTGATTCAAAAGATAGAGGGTTTGAATGCAAAGGTAAGGGCTTCTGATGGGAAACATGATCCTGCTTCTGTTTTCAATAGGGAAGAGCAGCATAATGTAGCTCGAGTGGCCAATGTTATGCCTGGTCATCTTATAAATGAAGCTAGCCGTGGGGGGGATTATCTTGAAAGGCCGAGAGGTGCTGAGGCTGCAACTGCAAGTGCGACAGTTGTGACCAGGTTTGATTTCTTCTTACATGCTTAATTTCTCCTCTCTTTTTTTCCTTCTTCCCTTCTTCTCTTCTTTCCCTCTTTTTCTTTCTTTCTTTCCTTTTGTTTTTTTTTTTGGGGGGGGGGGGGGGGGGGC
>LIEC01005995.1:60111-113304 GCA_001925005.1 Drosera capensis
GGGGGGGGGGGTGTAGGACTCTAAAGTCTGAATTTTACACTTACAGGGCAAGTGCATTTGGTGTTCAAAACCGGGGCACACAGGTTAAAGGTAGAGTTCATGGCCAGGATATGGATGGGTGGCATAAGAAAAACCCTTCCTCTGTGTCTTCAAATATCAGTTCGGGTGCCACTTCTGGAACAAGTGCTGATGCTCAGGATCAGGAGAACGCTCTTGTACCATCCAAGGAAAACAATGGAGGGAGAGATGAGGTTTTGGTTCCCGGTTTTGATGATAGCCAGGTTTCTATTCCACCATCTCCTCTTTCTCTTTTTCTCTGTCATTGCGTGGTTTCCTTCTTTGATAGCTGAACTTTGTTCAACCTGCATTTCTAGCGTGCTAAAATGAAGGAGATAGCAAAGCAGCGTGCAATACAGCTCCAGAAGGAGGAGGAGGAGCGGGTTAGGGAACAGAAAGCTAAGGCACTTGCAAAACTTGAAGAGCTGAACAGGCGCAGTGCTTACCAAATTAAAGAGGATTCTAATCAGAAGGTGGAACTTCCTGGTTCTGCTATGGGAGAAGTTTCTGAAGAACAACCTACTGCCAGTTTGAACTCTAGCCTATCTGCTCCAGCTTCGTCTCAGAGTAGCAATTCTGTTGCGGCATCTGATGATATTTCAAACAGAACTTTCAAATCACCTGTTCCTTCCTTGAGCTTTGGGACTGTGTCTTCGGAGCTTTTGGGTCAGGATTTTGTTTCTGTGTTGGCTCCAAATCAACCGCTTCCTGCTGCCCAAGATGCTTCGAATGATGGTAATGGAATCACACCTCAGCCTAACAAGTCTTCGCAACAGAAAAGGCCAAGCTACAAACAGAAACAAAATGCTACTTTGGAAAAGAATTCCTCTGAGAAATTAATGGTCGAGACTTCTGTTAATTTGGAAAAGAAATCTACTGCTACTGCCGCCGCCTCTATAACTACTTTGGCTGCTTCCCAGCAGGTGGTCGTGAATGATACTGGATCAGCTTCTGAGTTGAGCATGCCTATTGAATCACAGTTCCCAGGCGATTCTTCCATGTCTAATAGAAAGCGTAATAATAGGAATGCCAAGAACAAGCATAAGCATGGGGAGTCATTTTCTGTTGTTCCACCATCGGGACAGAACGAATCTCATCTTGAGAAAGATGTCCCCACTGATGCGAAGCTTGATACTTCTGAAAATAAGCTGGATCCTAGTGACGTTACTTCATCAATGGAGAGAACCTCCTCTGTATCTCGAGAAGATGGTCATGGCAGAGTTAACCGATCTGGTAAGCAGCATCCTAGAGTGACACACAGACATGCTCAAGCTATTCGGACAGAGAAATCCCATAGTAATGATTCGGTTGTTTGGGCACCCGTACGGGCACAAGGCAAAATTGAGCCTATTGATAATAAGAGCAGCCAGAGAGATTCTGAAGCTGCTATTTCCTCTACAAAACCTGATCAAATTGTGCAGAGTAGCTCAAAAAGTAAGCGAGCGGAGATGGAGAGATATATTCCCAAGCAAGTAGCCAAAGAAATGGCTCTGCAAGGAAGCACTCAGCTGTCTACTTCTCCTTCAACAGATCAGGTAAATGCAGTTGGTATGAATAGGAAGACAAGTGCTGGTTTGCCGTCTGTAGAGAATAGTGGCAGGTCAGGAATTGCTGCTGATTCTAGAAATGTGAACGGCAACAAGACTAGGCAGACAAAAGTGTCATGGCGCCAACGTGGTAATGCTGAATCTTCTACCGTTCAATTTCTGCAAGATGATTTGCCCTCCTCCACGACAAATGTCAACAAGAAGGCTGTTACGCCTGTCGAACCTGAGGAGACATTGAAGCCACCACCATCTAAATATGAAGATCCTGTTGTGACAGAGCAGGTCCCAATCGCTGATGAGGGGAATGGCGTTGATGGATGGGTCATTTATGAAGAGCCTATTAATAATTCGCAAGCCAAAGCCCCTGCCTTGAAAGACCTTGGAGCTGTTGGAAGAGGAAAACGGAACTCAATTAGAGGGGGTTACAAAGGAGGTCCGAGCAATTATAAACCTGGCAGCAGAAACACAGATGACGCTGATGACACTCATTATCCAATTGCTGATACAGCGCAAACAGATAGGCCCGTATCTTCCAAAGAAAACCGTGCTGCTGGTGATCGAGGAATGCCAAATTGGCAACCCAAATCTCAGCCCTATGCCACTAAAAATTTCAGGGGGAACAGGTCCAGTGGAGGTGAGTCTTTTGATATGGACTCAAAGAGGGAATCCTTTTATCAAAGGGATGTGGACCCTCCACAGCAACAGGATCCAGATGACGAAGTGCCTGCAGTACAGAACGAACGAAGAGAAGATGCCAGAGAACAAAGGAAATTCGGGCCTGTCAGAAGCCGTTCCCATTATCCTAGCAACCAAGGTGATGTGGAATATGTTGAACCGGTTCCTGCTGGAACCATGGGTGGTCATTCTCAGCAGCGGTCCACTGGATTCCGGAGGCATGGAAATTATAATAGCCATTTCAATAGAGCGCAAGAATCTCATGGAGATCGGACTTCAAACATGCATGATCCTAGGCAACAGTTCATACCTGGAGACCGGGGCAGGCAGAGGCAGGATTCACACTATGAATATCAGCCTGTTGGCCCTTATACCAATAATAGGTCAAGCTCCTACGAAGGACAAATGAACGATGAGCATGCTGGTCCACGGTTCCGTGAAAAAGGGCAGGGTCAACCAAGGCGGGGTGGTGGAACTGGAAACTTCCATGGGAGACCGAGGGCAAATGCTCATGTAGGTGGTAGTTACGAGTGATGGATGAGGGAATTGTTTCCTTGTTGCTCCTTTGTACTTGCCAATCTTGTGAAGAAATCATTTCCTTGATGCCATCCTGTTCCTCATCAGGTAAACTCTACCTACTTCGGAGATTCTTTTTTCTCGGGTTTTCATGCAGTGAAAATCAAAATTGTTTCATTACTTGAACTGTTTAGCTATCTTATCGCTACCATATGTTGCGATCTTATTTAGCCAATTCAGCATAGGAAATATCTTGCCGGTCGGCAACTTGATTGCCTTGTGCTGTTAAAATTGGCTTCTCAAGAGAGGAAGCCTACACCATTTTACTTAGTGGACAGAGAAGTGAGTTACACATGAACTGCATAGTGACTAATACATCCTTTCCAGGAGTGTTTCATCTGTGTGAAGAATTGAAGATGACATCGCTAGAGTTGCAGAGCGATATACATTGATATTGTTGGTGTATGAAAGTTACCTTGAGTCTAATTCTAGCGTGGATTTAAGCAACTACTGACCGGTTTTATCGATGCAGATGAGGGATTTTAGCTGGATGGCATGGAAAACAGTAATCGAGAGAGCCTCCTGGATTGTTATTGTTCTTGATTTTCTTGCTTCGGTGTATGTGATGTGATCTTAATTTTTTGTCATGGATAAATGCTGCTTGGTGTAGTACGTTAATTTTGGCCGAAAACCGTGTATTTAACACTTAATATTCCCATGTTAAAATGAGGATTGTAGCTTGCCGTTCATTGTTGTTTCTCTCTGGTTGAACGTATGAGTTATCTGATGGGTGGAAAATCACGGTCTTGATCAGGTTTTTCATGGTAAGTCCGGTAAATGAGCGGTATATATAGTTGAATGACACTCTCGAGCTGGCAATGATGTCAAGAGCAGTTGATGTCATTATGAATTTGATGTCAGATACTGTATTTCGGAATCAAAAGTATGTACAAGTCTTACGTTATTCTTCTATTATTAATTGGTCCAGTCATATGTTGTTGATCTCTCAAAAATCGTCGATTCAATTGGAATAAATCTAAATATTATGCTTTGTATTACATGGTGAAATAACTTTATCGAAGTTATACGATATGAACTTTACACAAATGAAAAAAACATAGGGTATTCGGTCGAGAGATTATACCACTAGAGTTGTGTTGAGCTCAAAGAGAGTTATCGGCGTTCCGTTCTTGTGGCTCATCGTCGTCTCCGTCCCCAAAATCAGCGTTGATGAATTAGGGGTTTTTCTTTCTTCACAATTTTCTCCGCTGAACCAAAAGCCCTTTTAATCTTCAAATTTGAACTCCCAAGCCAAATTCTTTCCCTGGGAGGATGATGATGACGTCTCCATTTCACCACAATCATAGACAAACCCAAGTCATGAAGCACCTTTGAAGCAGCCAAAGCTGTCAACTTGCATGCAATCTTGGCTCAATCCCTTTGGATTTGTCCTGTTCAATTCTTAAACTTGTAGAATTTTGATTTGGGCAGCTTTGATTTTCATCGAATCCTAATGGGCTGTCGTCGATTTGAACTTTCTGGGTTTGTGAGAGGTTTATGACACTCTTGTTTTTGAGTTTTGGGAAGAAAATGGCAGCTAAATTGATTTCTGCGTCTCCTTGCTTTGGCATTTCTGTGTGTCCTGCTCGGCGCCAGCGAGTCTCTCAGGTTTTTATGTTTAGTTCAAGGTTAGTGCTTTGTGTTGCTTTCTTTGGTGGAGTAGAGATTGCGGGGAAAATAGAGAAAATTTTGGAACTATAGTTGAGGAGTTGTTGGTCATAACTGAAGAAGATTGACGACTTCATGCTTTTGTATGCAGTTGTGTGTTCAGGGAAGATCATATGAAGGGAAGCGGTACCCTTTGCAGCAGTCAAAAGTTGGTCTTGGTGGGTTCGTTGATGCTTCGCTTTGCTACCAAGAATCATATTTAGTTCGCTTTGATGCTTCGTTTTGTGTGTATTTGCATGTGTTAGTGCTTGCAAATCGTTGGGCTTCGACTGTGGTGTTGTTGCTCGAACAATGAGGATTCATCTCAGCAATGTCTAAATTGGTTGTCTGCTAATTGTGCGGGTTCTGTTAGTGTTTGTTGAGGTCATCTGGTGTCACAAGATGCCCAATGCTGCTTCATAAGTTCATAGTATATTACGACTCAAGTTAGAGGACCCGTATGGCTAGTTATCATGCTAAGCCCATTCTTTGGAAGTTCAGTGGCATGGAGCTCACTTCGGAAACGGAAATAATTAGATTTCTAATGTCAAATATTTTGAAGTTCCTGCTTTAGATCTTGAACCTTGCACTCAAAGCAAAATGGTGTGGACGAAAATATGCCATAGTCATCCATAGATTATTCGTGTTTAATTTCAGTGGCGACAAGTGGCCAATGCTACTATTGCTACCTACTTGCCCACGAGTCTGAATGATGATGGCTTGTCTAGTAATTGAACTCAGAAATTGTCTAATTTCTAGTTCCTGTAATATTATGCAGTTTGGTCATCCCTGTTCAAACAAGGAATGCTGAAAGCCGGATCAAAGCTTTCAAGGAGACAGTCCATGCTTTATGCAATTTCTCAAGTTGATTCTCCAGGTGAAGCGGTTGAAGTTGATGCAAGAGACCCAGGAAGTGATCAGGAGGTTCTCATGCATGCATTTCTTCTGTGAACTTAGAGAAAAATGAGGGAAAACCTGGTTTTATTTCATTTTATAATCGTCGGCAACCAGGAGATTATGCAATTGATTCATCTGCTACAAGAAAGAAGCAGAATGGACTCTTATGGTTCATCGGCCCAACTGTTCTTGTTGCTTCATTCATCTTTCCCTCACTCTATTTGCGCAGAATACTGTCCACTGTATTTGAAAGTCTCCCTTCTGACAGGTGAGAATTCTATTGACATGGTGGTTTCTTTGTTTGGGTGCATTTTGTCATGTAACGTGTGGAACATAGAAATAGCATTCCTGCTGATGATTTACGGGAAACATGGTTAATGCACGCATACAAGATTCTCTCATCTCCTCTGCTGCGCCTTCATATCATTTCTCTGATGCGCCTTCATTTATCTATATTCTAATTTGTTGTGTGCAGATTTTCTTATTTTGTTCTTCACTGAGGCTCTCTTCTATTGTGGAGTCGGGGGTTGCCTCGTTCTGAAGGACTATTTGTGGAGAGCTGCTGCTAAACTTATTTCTGCTGGAAAGAGTGATGGAAAGTCAAGACCCTTTATGTGGCATCGCATTTCTTCAATTGTCATCTTGCTGTTGAATCTTGTAATTCCATTGGTGACAATGGGTTTTGTTTGGCTGTGGACTGGACCGGCAGCATCAGCTACACTTGCCCCGTACTTGGATGGCATAGTTATACAGCATGCATTTGAGCAGTATGCCAGATATGCGAGGTCTCCTTCATGGCCTGTCATTCCTATCATCTTTCAGGTGAATACATATCTACCGAAGAGGGACTGAGTGCATCTGCTTGTTATCCTTGCTTATGACTCCTCGAATATCAGAAAAGTTATAAGGTGGTTCATTGTTTCTGTTTTGTCTAAAGCTTGATTCTTCTGGTGTAAAACAGGTCTACAGGTTACATCAACTAAATCGAGCGGCACAGCTAGTCACTGCGCTGTCCTTCACAGTGAGAGCCGCTGAGACGACACCTCACAATTTGGCCATCAACAGCTCCCTGGGCACATTGTTGAACGTTCTCCAACTTCTGGGTGTCATCTGCATTCGGTCCCTCTCAAGCTTCCTCATTCGAGTTTTCCCTTATTCGGCGATCACGGAGCAATGATACAGTCATCTCAAATAGGCATTTATGAATTTGCAGTGACTAGAGTGGCATTTGACCCTCATGGTCGTGATCATGTGCGGGAGAGTTTCTTGTTACAGAGCCGCCCCTTGAGGGGTCAAAAGCAGGTTGGACGGTGGGTTGAACCCAAGATTGTAGTTTGAGCTCAAAGAGATGGAAAGCTGTCAATTCAGCATAAATTTTGCGGATTACTTGATCAAAGCTTTGATCGAAGCTCGAGCAAGTTTCCGGGACATCGAGCAGTGGCATACGATCGATCATAACAGCTGGAGATCGGAGATTCACATGTCAGTAAGCTATGTAATTATGCTTTTACCTTGATAGAAATGGAATAGTACTGTGATTTCAGTAATCTATCGCCGCAACCAAATACATGCTTGTCACACGCCCCTTGTCCTTGCTTTTCATATTTCAATAGACTACACTATTATGTTGCATTCAACCTCTCCTACTTGTATGACAAATTCTACTTTCATAGCCCGTCCTTCCCTAATCGCACGCTTTGGATTCACATGGATTGATTCTTTAGGGGGTGTGCGTGTTGAACATTTTATGATCTTATCAAGGTTTTTTAGAGGGAATGTAGTTTAATTTAACATTTTATGATCCGATAGAGGAATCTTTTTCTTTTTCATGAAGTTTCGTTCTTGAGAAAATAGTAACATAGGTTCAGAATCTTATGGGTGTGTTGCCAATGCTTAATGATGGAGGTTCGAGGAAAGGGATTGTTTGACGGCTTGATGATAATAAAGGTTATCTCAAATATTGTATCAGTCAACTTATTACAACTATAGCGGAATAGATTCTATGGAATAGGGTAATAATGCAACCATGTTGATGACCAAACTGTTTAATCAAACGCACCTTGTCAAACCCATCCTTATCCAGAAAGCTAACAATGACAGTAGTCAAATGCAATTTTGGCAACTCATTTCGTTTTAGATTTAAAAGGAAAGAAACGTGCAAGAAGCACCTGTCCAAATCCAAGAAAACATAATATCAGCAGGACATACTACAGCGAAGCGAGAGCTCATCACCTAGCAAGAAACAGAGAGGAAGCAGAAGATCAATATGGGTGATGGATACGCGCCGTCGGCGGCGGTGGAGCTACCGAGCAAGATGGTGCAGGAGATCTCCGACTCCGGCGACGCCGTCCCGGAGAAGTATATCCACAAGGAGGTCTTTTCCATCGATTCCGAGTCGCTTCCGTGGATGCCGTCCGACGTGGTGATCGATCTCCAGCAGCTTCTGTTGGATTCTCCGTCGGAGCTCGACAAGTTCCGATCCGCTCTCCTCTCTTGGGGCTGCTTTCAGGTCAACGATATATAGCTCGTCTAATCTTCTCGTCTGCTTCGTTAAGCTAAAAGAGACGGTTAGATATATGTTAGTGGGTTTTCTAACAGCAGCTCAATTTCTTTGTTTGATAGCACTGATTTTTGGACGTGGTATCAGAGCAGGTCCTGAATTTAATCTGTAATAATTTATTGCACGCACCTTGTTTGGCACTTGATGGGCTAGATCAGTACATTTGTTGAACTTTGTTGTTCACGCTTCATGCCTCTATTGACTTTCGCGCGAGGGTGAATGTTATCTACTAATATCAGTGTAGATGTACAAATGATTGAGCTGACTGTCACATGTTGGATCTCGGTGTATATGTGTATGTAAAGGGTGGATATTGAGAGGGGTGGTTGTGATTTTCAGGTTGTGAATCACGGGATGACGAGTTCGTTTCTGGACGAAGTGCGTGAGATCAACAAGCAGTTCTTTGCGCTTCCCTTGGAAGGGAAGCAGAAGTATACGAGACCTGTGGACGACTTCGAAGGCTATGGGAACGACACGTTTGTATGCAAGGATCGGGTCCTTGACTGGACTGATCGGTTGTATCTCCTTTCGTACCCTGAGGATCGCCGCAGGCTGAAGTTTTGGCCTGAAGAGCCACCTTCCTTTAGGTAGATCTAAGCACCAAAATCAGTATTCAGTATCTATGATCATGTACGATTTTTGAAAGCGCAACAAGTTTTTCTCACTAATTTGCAGGGAAGTATTGGGTGAGTTCTCTATCAAGTCGCAGGCAGTACTAAAGGCTGTGATCAAGGCCATGGAACGTTCTCTGGACTTGAAGGATGGCGACATTGGTGACCAATATGGGGAAAAAGGAATGACCTTTTCAAGGTTTAATTTCTATCCTCGATGCCCGCTCCCTGACCAGGTTCTCGGGATCAAGCCCCACACGGATGGGTCTGCGCTTACAATTCTACTCCAAGACAAGGAGGTGGAAGGCCTTCAGGTGCTCAAGGACGACCAGTGGTTCAAAGTTCCCGTCATGCCTGATGCCCTCTTTATCAATGTTGGTGATCAATCTGAGGTAACTGAACCAGTTCTCTTATCTACTAATTAAATCGTAATGGAGACTTGCCTAACCTGAAAGAACATATGTGTTGGATTGATCCGCCCTCGTCAATGATCATTAGAGCAGAAGAGTTTGGGCTTATTTGGTTTATGCTATATACGGTGTATGCAGATAATGAGCAATGGGATGTTCAAGAGCCCTGTGCACAGGGTGGTGACAAATTCAGACAGGGAGAGGGTATCCGTGGCGATGTTCTACACCCCTGACCCAGAAAATGAGATTGGCCCTGCGGCTGAGCTGATCAACGATGGCCGACCAGAGTTGTACAGAAATGTCAAAAACTATCCAACCATCTACTATCATTACTATCAGCTCGGTGAAATCCCACTAGCATCAGTGAAAATTCAGGCTTAAACTTTGCTCTTGTTCTGCTGAAGAGAGATCTAATCTTGCTTGTTATGGTTCATACCGTGTAATGAGTCTTTCTTCATCAGGGTGGGATTCTATGCTGGAACATCAGAGTGCTGTTACTTCCTTGTATAACACCTGAGTTTCCAAGTACCTGTACTATATGTGCTGTCATTTGCGAAACTAGTTCATGACAAGAAACACAATCAAAGCATTTTGCCAACGTAGAAATCACTGAAGTCGATGACCACAGTTTCATCCGGTTTTGCTAGCAGCAAAAGATCAAATCTAGTACCTCGTTGAATCTAGCAACAGGTTCTTGAATCAGACACCTTGTTGCTCCAGCACCACTGGGTTACTCGAGGCATATGGACAACCTGTCTCCACACACCGTGGTCACACATGATAAACAGAAATTCTTGGAGAAAAGCTCCAGCACAACCAGCAGCGGCGTACATAGTATAAATAGACGATACTGAATGACCATAATAAGCTCACATCGCGAATATTTTTATGAAAATTCTTCTCTATTTAGAAAGCCCAAGCAACCTGTCCGATAACAGTGGGTAGCAGTTCACATTTAAACCCTATACGGAACTAGTTGGCAAAAATGGGCAGCGTCCGAGCAGGAGACTGCTGCTATACATTTGATTACCTTGAGAGCTCACAGTCTCAGCACTAGATTAGCTTTACTAATATACTGACAAACTGATTTCTGATATATGGCCCTTCACATTTACAGTATCTGCACAGAAAAACAACTTTACAACTCAAGGACGTATATCTATTGGGGAGCAAAAATAGCAGCTCCGGCGACAACCTCAGGAGTCAAGCTTCCGCTTTGCATCTCGGCTTCAAAAATCCAAGAATCTGCTTTACCAAAAGGATGCGTTTCTGCAGACAAGCGAGTGTGTTCCCCCTCGGTTTCTAGAAGAGTGCTTGCATAATCCATCAACCGTGTAAACCATGCAACTATTCCCTTTGCTTGGGCATCTAACCATCTGCATTGCAGCTGTATACCAGAAAAACTGGAGGAGCTCACCAAAACCTGCATATGGAGAAGAAAATAGTCAAGGATTCATCTAAACATGAAATTAAAGAAGCAATCAATGGAAAGCATTAAGCACTCGTCAAATGCTTGAACTTTCTTGGTCGTCTCATAACACATTTCTGTTTAATGTGTCATGAAGTAATCTTCAGAGATTATTGTCAGACCTTCAGTGATTCATTACTGAATTCACTCCAGAACAGTATTCCTAACCTTCCACAGAATCTCTCAAGTTGGACCTATCCTGAGGCTAAACAAGCTTAACAATCGAAGGTTTCCATCAATTACGACCAACTCCATGGTTTTCACAGACACCGGCGGACAAATTCAAGTAACTCATGTTACAAATCAACCTCATGCAGGAACCCACAAACAACAATGATGGGAATGATGGAAAAAGGCATTCTGGTATAATATATCAACCAAGCTTACCTGATATCAAAATTCAAATTGGATATCACATCCGAATATGTTGAGGATATGTGTGAGTTGTTTTACCCACATCGACGGTAGAAAAAAAGAAGAAGAGTAAAATATATATTTGAACAACCCATAACACATCAGCAATTTGACCGACATTAAACCGATTACAACGTTGTTCATCGGAGTGGCTATCCACTCCTCATAGTTCATCTCACTTTACGATTTCGATCACATTGAGGAACAAACTCTATAAAAAAAAAAAGCTGAACTGAAGCTAAAAGCCCACAATACAGCATCTTCACATTCTTCCTCCATAAAGTGCCCTTGTATCATACTCCCTCTCAAATGGGGGATGTAAGATTTAAACACAAATTGCAATATCATGCCTTGTTTGATATTTCCTCAGTCTCTAACTCGATACGCAACGCAAATTTATATATGTTATATTTTTATACAATTTGATAAAGAAAGATTATTTTTTTACAGGTAAAAGAGTTCAATGTAACAATTGACACAGAATTAATAAAGTGTATTGTATTGTTCTCACTTCGTCCAAAACAGATTATAATGATCAATATTTCACACTTCTTGAGATGAACATTGACTCGAAAGCTGACCGCGTGAGATAATCATATATTCTTTCTACCCCACATTGTGTAATTTTTGAGACAAAATTTGACTCTTGTTGAGGGATAAAGATATATAATTTTTTAAAATTTAACGTGAAACATTAATGATTGTTTGAGTTTTATATATTGACCGTATGAAAAGAATTTTCTTTCCATTTTAATTGATAGGGAAAAAATATCAAATGCCAAATAAATAATCATAAAATAAGTATAAATATATAAATGTCGTAATTTTTATGAGACAGAAAAAATTAAATAAAACATTTAGTTTCATACCATGACCACATGTTAAGCAGATGTTTATATTTTTTCTATCACAACTTGGAGCATCAAGCAGTATGTCTTCCCCATAGATAACCACAAGCAATCTTGGAGCATCAGAAACCACAAGGCCGCCGGCTCATCGACAACCGTCGCCGCCGAGATCTGGCCGTGGTGAAATGGGGTCATCGTTGAGCAAGACGAGCAAGGCCGCAAGAGAAATCGCTTTGGAGAAGGCCAAGAACATCGTCGTCTCTTCCCCTGTTGTCATCTTCAGGTCCTCAATCTCTTGTTAGTATTTTCTAGGGTTTGGGATCGTTTAGGTCAATGACTATATAATTTATGGTGATGAATGATTTGGAATTGAAGTGATTGAGAAAAAGATAGAGAATTGTTTGTTGTGCTTTGCTGGCCCGACAATCGGGTTTGAAATGTGGATAACTATGCGCTGACCCATCCAATACCAAGTGTCTATCATAGTCCTCGATGTCATACTTGCTTAGATATCATACTGAGGAACTAACTCTACTGAAAGTTTAGACGGATTATAAAGACCAACAACACTATGCCAGAAGAAGGATCCTATCATTCTTGCAGGCCATGGTCTAGAATCATGTCATTGTGTAAAATTAGTTAAGCATATTGTTTCCAGGCTTCCTACACGGAATGCATCATGTGTCGGTATTCGATTCGACATAGAAAGACTATCACATCTCATGGTGACATTACAGTATGCTGTATTTTTCCCCCTTTTTGTAGTGTTGGTGTGTCCTGTTATAAATTAATGTTTCTAATTTTATTTTTCCCCTCTTGTTTTCTTACTTACTGAAAGCAGCAAAACATACTGTCCTTATTGCATTAAGGTGAAGGCGTTGTTTAAGCAGCTTGGCGTAACTTCACAGGTTGTTGAACTGGATCAAGAAAGTATGTTTCTCATGACCCTACCGTGAGATGCGTGTCATTGATTTTTTCGGCATGACATGTGAAGTTCATGATTTCAATGTACAATGTAAAACCAGAAAGAGATGCATAAGCTTGGGATTATTAGTGATGTTAGGCTTTCAACAGTGTAGGCTATTCAATCCTACTAGAATTTTATCCGGTTGAATCCGGCCACCTTGTTCTGATAGTCTGATCTGCAGTAGTAAATGTGTTATTGAAGTCGCTAGAATGAAGCATGGGAAATATTATGAGCTATCATCTTCATATTTTGCCCTCTATTTTTAATAGAATGAACTGTGAAATAAACGTAGTAGTCATCTACAGTGCTGTGAGTACTATGAAACCTATGATATTTGCAGATGATGGAGCTGCTATTCAGGCAGCTCTCTATGAGTGGACTGGACAAAGGACTGTGCCTAATGTCTTCATAGGAGGCCAACATATAGGAGGCTGCGACTGTAAGTGTGTATATCCTTGCTTTATATGACCTTCATTAACGTCCAAAAAAATTATCATTACCCAAGGAACTCATAAGACTTGGTCCTCGAAGCCGCATTTGTACTGCCAATCCCAAAGATCCATCCAAAGTCCTTTCATGGGCTCTTAGAACTTAGAACTTATCTTGTGCAACAGCATGGTTAAACTGTGATCTCGCTGGTTTCATGTGTGTTTTTCTTTGTGTTTCTTGCAGCTACCATGGAACTGCACAGGCAAGGGAAGCTTGTCCCCATGCTTGTTGATGCCAAGGCCATTGGTGGTACCTCTAGCTGATCATCTGGCCTACTCGTCCAAGGGCTTCTATATACTGTATTAAGAGAATCATAAGCTTTTCATGGTGTGTCCGGAAGGCAGCATAACCTTATTGTATATCATGATGTCAATACAGAGTTATATTTATTGTAACAAAGAATTCTCACTTGCTGGAGCTGGAAATAGTGCTGTCAGACGATGTTTAAGTATATGAATCTGGCAATCTGTGTATTAGTGTATGTTTTGCGATTGCTTATACCTGATATAGATTCAAAGAAGTCATTATTGAATAAGTATGTTTTGTCTCAGTGTTGGATGTCAATCTGATACTTCCTCTATCTTAATTTAATTACAACATATATGTATTTTATGTTATTATATACGTATGAATATAAATCTCGTTTTCATATCAAATCACGTACGTCTGATTGTCCTATAACATATATTAGATTGAAATATGTAATTTACATAACCATTGATGTTTCACGATAAATTTATAAAAAAATATCTTTGATCGTTGTTATTAAATTTTACATCGATATACGTGAATATGTCAAATTATTTTATTTAAATTTAGATGGACGAAATATAAAAAAGGGGAATAAGCATAGATAAAAAGTCAAAGGACCATATACATCATCATCCCCACTCCACAAAACCGAGACCTTAGGTTTCGTTTGTGAGTTTTAAGTGGAGGGAAGATAAAGTAAATAAGAGTAAAGTAAAGGGAGGAGAAGGAAAATAGAATACATAACTTTTTATTGGTGAGTTTTTAGAAGATAATTTGAATATTGTATTATTTTTTGTGAGTGTAAAAAGAATGGAAAATAATTTGACATTTTTTTTTTATCCTTATTTATATGATGCAGAAAATTTTGAAGATGGATTAGTTTATCTTTTAACCATTTTATATTACTTTTCTTCCAAAACCTCTGATTTTGAAAGATTAAATAAACAAAATAAAATAAACCTAATTTTATTCTCTAATAATTTACTTTTATTTTTAAAATAAACTCACAAACATATCATGTGAAAATAATCTTATCCCAAACCCCTCTCATTTCTTCCCCTCCCCTCCTAAATTAAACTCACAAAGAGCCGAACTCTACCTCTATGGGTCTCAAGCCAATAACCAATAAAACAAAACTTTGGCACTCTTTCTTCACAGTCACTGTTGCATATGACTAATAGACAAAGCACGTGCTTTTCACGTGCAATCGAACTCACAGAAGTGATAGGTGAATATCAAAAAGAAAAAAGGAAGAAAAAATTGGTAAAGAAAAAATTTATTTACATTTAATTTTTTTTCCGTAAGTTGACAAATCCAAGAAGAACAATCCAACCCAGATTACCACATCACCGGATCAAATCAAAACCCACAAAAAACACAGAAAAGACAGAAGACACTTCAAAGTTCCCACGCATCTCAGCGCACAATCAACAAGGTCTGCCCTGCTTCTTCTCTCAAATCTATCAGTTTCCAATCATTTCAAATTATTATGTAATCACTTGTTCAATCAATTAAAAAAAAAAACAGAAACCGTTTTGATTTCGTTTTCCGATTCCGTTTTGTGTTTGTGTTTGTGTTTTTGTGGTGAGTGAAGTCAAATGATTCATCATCAACATCATGGAGATCGGAGAAGGACTCGGTTTCGAATCTCTCGAGCCGCTCCAGATCGGACTTCAAATCGATGATTCTCAGCCATTTGATACTCATCGAATCGAAGACCTCGATGTGTCGTCACCGGTGTCGTTATCACCTCGTTACTCGTCATGTGGCGAATCGGAATTTGAGAGATACTGCAGCGCGAATTCGGCCACGGGGACGTCGAGTCTGTGTAGCTTGATCGGTGGGTTCCAGGACTGTGTTGAGTCATCGGATTTCGGATCGGTGAAGAGCTTTGGTGGTGGGAGTGTGGGATTTGAGAGTGGGCTTTGTTTGAGTGGGAAGTTATTGCTGGGTGGATCTGGCAATTGGGATCGCGATGAGGGTAAGTTAGGTAGTAAGAAGGATGAAGATGATCATACGAGTATGGGGTTGGAAACGGGAGCTCTACCGTCTTTGGATGATGTTGTTGAGTATTCTGAGTTGGAGGGAGAGTGTAGTGAAGGCGGTGTTGGTGATAGGATGTCGGAGTTGAGTGATATGGTAGGAGAGTGGCAGAAGGGAGTTGATGGTGTGTATGAGTTGAATAGGGTCAATGGTCATAGCAGCAATGGGGAGGTTGGGTTTCGTGTTACAGATGAGAATGTACCTGAAAGCATAGATGATGCTGGAAACATGGATCATGGTTTTTGTGATGTGTATCGAAATGGTTCCCATTTTACAGATATGAATACTCAGTTGATGGTTGGTGGTTCTGGTGGGTTAGTTTTTGAGACGATGCAACAGGTCGATGCAGTGGGCAATGAGAGGTGTAGGAGAGAAGATGAAGTATCTTCGACGTATGAACATTCAGAAGGGGAGGAACCTATGTTTAACTATGATTCTGATGATAAAAACAAGCCTGATAGTTACCATGTGAGAAATATGCATGATCGCAATGGAGACTATGGAGTGGAAACTGAAAATGGAAATCCCATGCTTATGAATGCTTCTGTGGCTTTTGGTTCAAAAGACTGGGAAGATTTTGAGCTTGATACTGAGGAGAATGGTCCTGCATCTGATATGTTTGCCGAGTTTCAGGAGAGTCTTGGACAAATGAGTAGGGCAGAAATGAATTATGGAGACATAAGTTCCTCAAGTTCTGTTAATCACATACTTTTTCATGATAAACAGCAGGAAAAAGGCTCAAGTGATGTTTCTGAAGTTGACAACAAAATCCATGGATCTGACAAACTTTCAGAATCGCTTACAAGTTCTCCGACAACTCTTCTGAATCCCTTGCAATCGAAGGATCTGGCTGGTGATTGGTCGAATATCTCTATCCTCAGCAGAGGATTTCATGGTGACATTGAAACAGAAGAGTACCTTCAAGGATGTGATGTTTATGATATTTTTGTGAAGCAGGATATCTTGAGCCAACCACCGGTGCAGGATATGAGCTTGAGCTCTGTCACTATGGATGGAATACCATCGAGTGCCAATCAAGCTTCTGTCTCTAACGTTATTGTGGGTAGTAATGGCGCCTCTGTATCAGAAAAGAAAAAGGTGCAATCCTTCGAGGAAAATGAGTCAAAACCAGTCTCGTTGATCTCTGAATTGAACAGTAAAAGCATTTCAACCAATTCCAATCTCGCAAAAGAAGGAGACAAGGTGAGTTTTTTTTTTTTCTCTTTTCTGTTAAGCTGAACTTCCAGTTAATCTGTGCTGGACTCACAGTGACTTTATTCTTTGAATGATATATGTTGCCTATCATGGGATTGTGAAATGTCAGTTAAACAGACTAGTCTACATGCATCTTCCAAATGCCATCCACTTGTGGACTAGCAGTCTAGCATGCTTATACATTATGAGATGACGAGTAGGATACTCATATACTGCATTCTACATATTTTTTTCCAGTGAGAGTATTTTGTTGGCTTGACATCTATTGCTTGCTGAATCTACCTGATAACTGTGTGTGTGTTCTCTTGTAGGGGACGCGCAGTGACGTGAATCAATTCTATGATGAATTTGTCAACGAGATGGAAGAAATTTTGTTTGATTCAACTGAAGCTCTCGTGGGTCAATCAAGTCAGGACGATTTCACTCTACATTCTCCCCAAGAATCTCTTTTGAGAGATGGTGGACCAACTGCTTCAACATCTGGTATACCTGATGGTCATCCCCTGGTCGATCAACATCTTGAGATTGACGGCATTGAAGTGGTGGGAGCAAGGCAGAAAAAAGGAGATATTTCACTTAGCGAGAGACTGGTTGGGGTGAAGGAGCACACTGTTTATGTCATACGTGTTCGGGTCGGCAAGGATCGATGGGAGGTTGAGCGACGTTATCGTGACTTCTACACTCTCTATCGTGAACTTAAGTCTGCTTTTGCTCAGAATGGGTTGATGCTTCCGCATCCATGGTTTTCCGTTGAGCAGGAATCTAAGAAAATTTTCGGTAATGTTTCTCCAGATGTTATTGCACAGAGAAGCATCCTTATTCAAGAGTGTTTGCGGTCTATTCTTCAGCATAAGCTTTCTTCTGGTCTTCCAAGCTCATTGATTTGGTTTTTGTCCCCCACAAAAGACCTTCCTGATCCTCCTAATGTGTGGATGGGGAGGTCCATGGAAACTGTTGATACTGAAAGACTTTCAACCCTAGGGAAGACGATACCTCTTATAGTCGAACTTCAACCATATAAATCAATAAAGCAGATGCTAGAGATACAACACTATACATGTGCTGGATGTCGCCGAAACTTCCATGGGACATCTAAGATGCAAGAACTTGTACAGACTTTTGGTTGGGGAAAACCACGGCTTTGTGAATACATGGAACAGTTGTTTTGTTCTTCTTGCCATACAAATGGCATGGCTGTTCTCCCGGCAAGAGTTCTGCATAATTGGGATTTTAACGAATACCCTGTTTCTCAACTGGCCAATTCATATCTAGACTCAGTTATTGATCAGGTTAGATTTGAATTTTACAACGCCAAATAGCAATTGTGGTCTTCTCTATTACAATATTTGTCTCTGGAACATAGCCTTGTCAAGTTTGTACTTTGGGCTCTATATGCTTTTGCATTTATCTCTGTGTGGTTATGTTCTTGTGTTGTTCCAATATTTCTTACTATTTCGCGACACTGAACATGCTCTTAATTTATTTCAATTTTTTTGGCAGCCTGTGCTTTGTGTTAGTGCAGTGAATTCTTTCCTTTTCTCCAAAGTTCCAACTTTGTTTCATGTTGTCGGCATCAGAAAGAAAATAGGAGCAATGCTTCCGTATGTTCATTGTCCTTTTCGTAGCACCATCTACAGAGGACTGAGATCTCGGAGATACCTTCTCGAAAGCAATGATTTTTTTGCCCTAAGAGATCTCATTGATCTCTCCAAAGGCGCATTTGCAGGTAGCTTTCCTTTCATCTCTCCTTTTGTTACATCTCTTGGTGCATCAGGTCGCTCTACTAGCTTCAAGTTCAGTACTTAATACAACTTTGGTGTGCTTAGATATTTTCTGAACTCCTGTACACCAAACGACTGAAATCACTCTTTTTTGTATTTAGATTTCTCATGGTTCGCTAGAACTTTCTAATTCTATAGTTTAACTTTCATCTGTTGGAAACACTTATCGCAGCACTGCCGGTCATCCTGGACACTGTCCTGAAGAAAATAGAGGAGCATATTACAGAACAGTGCCTCGTTTGTTGTGATGCTGGGATCCCTTGTGGTGCTCGACAGGCCTGCGACGACCCATCTTCTCTCATTTTCCCTTTTCAGGTATGCTTAGTTTTTCTAGTATATGGGGTGCTCTATTAGTTCGATGCTCGTTTTTAATACCGTACTATGAGTAGGCCGCATTATCCTTGGAAACTTAAGAGTGGAATTACTCAACCAATCTGTTTGCATCTGTTGTTGGCAGGAAGAACAGGCTATTCAGAGGTGCGAGCCTTGTAAATCGGTTTTCCACAAGCATTGCTTCGAGAGACTCTTGGCATGTCCATGCGGTGCGCACCTGAAGGACGACGACAAACCTAGGTCCATGATGAAGCTGAGCCCCAGGGCCGGTGGCGGTATAGATGGATCTCTCCCTCTTTAAGGAAGAAATCAGAGTTTACAATATCTGAGGAACTCCTATCGCGGCTTTTCTCCCCGGAGAAACAACAAAAAAGACACGCTGATAGTGATAATGTAATCCTCATGGGTTCTTTGCCTAATGCCTCGATTTGATATCCTGTAATTGTACGGTAATAGAATACCGTATACCTATCGTGTTGCATATACCACATGAGAGCATATTTGTATGTAGTTTTGATGGCAATGAGTGAAAACCAAGACTCCTGCCATTGTCGGATGCTAGTTGGTGGCAAACTAAAATAATGGGGGATGGTGTGTTTTGTATAGTCCAGTCCACCTTCACAGTAGAGCATCCTGGTAGGGTTGTAGCATTATTCCGAATGCAAACATTTTAGGTCAAGTGAAAAAACAATCCTGTACCTAGCTTTATGATCCCATAGTCTTTTTATAACATATTTGACGAGATTATATAAATCAAGAAAATGGATGGAGTGAGTAAATAGTTGAAGAATGTGTTTTTGAATTTTTGTTTGATAAGAAATGGATGGAAAAGAAAAAAAAAATAGTCAAAATCCTTCCATGGGATATCCTTGTGAGTTTAAGATTGGATGAAAAAGAAAAAAATTGAAAGAAAATGAAAAAAAATTTCTTTTCAAAATCGTGGGATTAAAAAACTCACACGATCCTTTTTTTTGGTCTCGATAATTCGATCATTCTTGCACCGGCGCCCAATTTACGGTTTCGAATTTGGGATTTGCTTCTTGTTTTAGATACTTTGATGCCCTAGTGCTTAGATTTGATTGTGTAACGTCTCACATTGGTGAATTTCTTGATGCGACTAGGTCTATTATGTTGCCAAATCATTTGTGAATTGCGATGATATGAACGTGTTTTCGAGGTGAAAGGGTTCGCCGCGGTCTATCCTTGTGGAAGTTGCCTTGCATTTATGTTTTTCTGTTGCTACTTCATATAGTTTGCATTGATGGGTATGATTTGGTGTCAATTTTGTAATTCAATTTTTGGAATTTCGATATCTTTGTAATGGGGCAGGTTGGGGCATACGTTGAGGTGAAAGCGAGAAAATGGATGGAGTAGAGCATTGGAAGGCTCAAATTCAGGAACTCATAGACCCACTCCAGCAGGAAATACTTCGACGGGTGCAAAGGATACCAAATACTCAGCTGTATACTGCTATCAGAATCATAGTTGTAACTGTGAGAGGCCGCCAAGATCACATTAGCTTTCTAGTTGAACAGAACGAAAACAAATAGCGACAATGCCCTTGAGGGCTGAATAGGCCAGCCGCATGGATGCTTGAGATCTATGACATTTCATTGACTCCTCTCCAGTCGTATTTAGTATTTTGCGACGTTCGTTTGATGTTGCAGTGCGCCTGTCAAAACGGAAGGAATCCAATACTATTGTACTCGCCGGATTGAATGGCAGTGGCAAGACTGTTCTTTTCTACCAGGTAAGAGTAAACTACTGATTGTTCTGTTTTCAGAATCGTTAAACTGCACTTATATTTTGCAGTTGACATGTGCCTGATTTCCTTGGCTCATTCCTGTATAAATAACCTAGATGTGATCCAGATTTTCTGGGTTATTAAAAGTAAAGTTTTTCATGCTTATTTGTGTTATTAGAAAGGGAATTACTGTCTCTGGGTGGCCTGTTGCTTCTCTTATTTAATACTGGAGTGCAATTAATGAAGAGCCATTGATATTTTATTTAGTTGTGTGAGAATGATACGAGTCCCAACTTACCTCTTTCCTCTGTGAATATTTAGTCATTTGGCCCATTGTTCTTAGTACCTCTATTCAGGTTTATGTGAGGTGACTTTGAAGCACTCATTTGAAATCTAACTGAGAATTTCAGGTCGTTGTAGTCATATCTATTCAACTATTAATATTTTTCATCACGTATCTGACAGCTTCGAGATGGTTCTTCTCATCTGGAAACTGTTACTTCTATGGAGCCAAACGAGGGTACCTTTGCGCAACATACAGAGACCAGCAAGGCAATTATAAAAAAAGGTCCTAATTCTCGCCAACTTCCTTCCGTGTGCTACTTAGTTGTGAAGCGTCCAGATGCAAAATGCTTGCAGCTCCTTCTATGATGAAAGTTTTATCATTTTCGATTATAATTATGCCCCTAGCAACTCCAACTTTTTCTTTTCTTTGTGTAAAGGTTTCATCCTGATTTATGTTGAAGTCAGCATCTGCCTCGTTGGTCTTTGCTTCAGTTTTAACTGATTTAATTAACATAAACCAGTTGTATACTGACAGAAGGGAAAGCTTAATCCTGTTCACATAGTCGATGTCCCGGGGCACTCTCGCCTCCGCCCTAAACTTGATGATTACTTGCCACAATCTGCTGGCCTTGTTTTTGTGGTGGACGCATTGGAGTTTTTATCAACGTCCCGTGCAGCTGCCGAGTAAATCCCAACTCCCATCCACAGAGGGATTGTTTCCCCCTCTTTCTCTTCTTTGAGTAAATTATGGCATCTGACTGGTCCGAAATTATGGTTGAAGGTACTTATATGATATCCTAACAAAGGCCGCGGTTACGGTTGTAAAGAAGAAGGTTCCCATTCTATTACTTTGCAACAAAACTGAAAAGGTGATGCGCACACAAAGGAATTCATTTTTAAGCAGCTGGAGAAAGAGATGTAAGTCTTTGTTTCCTCACCTCATCATGATTTTCGAGGTTTATTCATTAGCTTCGTTTGGAATGACATAATGTCTTAATATTGTCATATTTTTCCATAAGTGCAAGGAATCTGAAAATTCTAGGTCAGTCGTTACTTTTCAAAGGACTGCGAGTGCTAGTTTGCTATGTTTGCAACTTCCTGTGCATTTCTTTCTTCTGCCTCGTCCCTGTATTGCTGAATGAACTTGGTGTCTTGAAGCTAGTTGCCAGTGATTGATAGCTGGTAGGGCATGTGATTGGTGCTCGAAGCTGATTCGATCCTGTAGTTTCACCCTTACTTGATGCATGTTGCTTCCTCCGTTATGGACCTATTTGTTTGGGTTATTTGCAACGCAGACTTGGCCCTTGTGTTTTGTACTGAATACTGGGTCATAAGAAAACAGTAAGATAAGTAACATGGAGATATATTGGTAATTGGGAGTTGCGATGATTTTGGAGATGTTGCGAGGAACAAGTTGATAAGGAATTATGATGATCCGAATTATGATGAACATAAAAGAATTATACATGTAGTCATATTCTTAATGCTGATCGCATAACTGGACCAGTAATATTCATCGTGCACACCTCGTTGTGCCCGTAAAAAGTTGTGTAATTACAGCTGAACAATTCTTTTCTACCCTTTGGAACAAACATTGCCAGCATGCCTAGTTTCATCCCCTCTATTATCATCACCCAGGAATCTTTATTCCTTGGTAAATTTGTATATCCTTCACAATCTTCAGCCAAAAAAGAATCAATAGCCTGCTGTGTATTCTGTGGTAGATCCGTATCTGGTTAGGATCACCTCATTTGCTCGTATGACTCGGGGAAGTATCTCGACAATAGATACTGCTTTATGTGTGTCACTAAGATGAAAACACCATAGCACGGGAAGTGCATCATCCCCACCGTAGCATACCTGCAGATGAGCAGATTAGATTCTAAGTATAACATCGACATGTTATGGTCCTTACAGATATGAAGAGAGCTTGCTTTGAAACTTCTGAGCTGAAGAGCGACCAAAGGGGTTGATAGGTTGGTAGAGTGATTTACCATAGTGGAGCAAGAGAAGCTGACAAGTCCAAGAATGGATACGGCCACCTAGTTGTAGACAATAGAACTAATTAGAGACGGCACAAAACCTAAGGTTTATTGAATATTCGAACCAAGTGGGTGTTAGAACTTGTTGAGTTTATGAGGCTTTACCAGATAGAAATGCAAGCATGGAGTATCCATTGGAAAATAACGTAGAACGTTGTCCAGAGGAAGAAATATGCGATCCGGAACCAAGGGAAGCGCTGGGAGAAACAAAAGCCTTTAGTTTAACATACAATCTATTAAAAGTGATGCATTCAATCTAAGTACTAATTGAGTAAGAAGCCTCGAGAAGAAACAAATGGAATTGAGTAAACTGCAGCTTACCAAAGAGTTCAGGGCAGTGTCACCGAGCAGGAAAACAATGTTGACTGAATGCATGTTCACCATGAACTGCCATGAAAAGTAAAATCGAAGCACATCCAATTAGAGCTTGAAAGGGGTGATTTGGGAAATTAGGGGAAAGTGTCAAAGTATATCCTACTTACAAAGTTAAGACCATAGTTTCTGGTTGTTGTTGCTAGGAAAGGAACAATTATAAACCAGAAGACGCAATCTGTGAGCAACACAGCACCTGCGTTTATCTGTTCATGAAAATGGAGAAAACACCTGTTACTCACTCGGCAATCATGTCGGCACCAAATAGTGGATCTACCGAGGATAATGGTGAACCTCCTAGTCTTTATTTGGTAAGGATTTCTAGCATGCAAGAAAGCAAGTTATAAAAGTATTTACCTGAAAAATGATCTGGAATGCATAACCCCAGAATCCTGCAATTCGACGATCCGGATGAAGTTGATTCAACTTCAGACCATCTTTAGCTGCATTTGAACCTCGTCCATTCGCAAGGTTGTGTTGCCTCGAGTCAACCAATTCAATGTCAGCTCTTTCTCCAACAACTTTGTTGCGATGAGCATAACATCCATAAATCGACAGCATGGACCCTAACTAAAACACCAAGGATGATCATTAACATGCTTTGCAGAGGAGGAGGAAAGAGATACTATCTCAGAATGCAGATTGAGTAGTTACCCCAAAATAGATGGTGACCAGTGTAAAAGTCCACCTGTTCAGCCACCAGCAAGGAAAAGATATCGGTGAATCACTTATCAATCAATTAAAATTAACTCTTGCGATCAAATCTTATAACTTAGCATTGGAAACCTAAGAGTGAGAACATTACAGGTAACATAAATAGGCTTACATGCTAATTCCCTTCAGAATTGAAGGAAAGAAAGATGTTACTATTCTCTTCTTGTCATATTCCCTCCGGTTCGACACTTTGTGAAGAAAGCCGTGTTTCATGATTCATCCCAATGTAGACAGACTTATACAGACAGTGAGAGGGTTCATGTCATATATACAATTACAACGTATTTACTGCATTCCCAATCACACTTGGCTGGTATGCGCCGAACCAATGCCAGAGCAAGAATGATATCAAGTGTATCAAAATTGGCTTAAAATGCTGGAATTCTGATATGTATAAAACGAATGCGAGGAGTAGAACTTACTGAGTATAATAGTAGAAAATGGAGCCTCCATCAACAAAAGCATTGACAATCAAAAGAACCAACAGCACAAAGAAAGAACCAACTCTGAAACCAAGCAACCAAACAGGATGCATTCCCTTCAAGCATGGCCTCCAAGCTTCATCCTCATACAGAACTCCAGGACCCTTTTCTTCGGATTCTCGCCCTGGTCGATCATCATCATCATCACTTGATCTCCTCCGACTCCCCTCGTGCCTCGATATCAGAAACGATGCAAAAACCATTGAAATCAACAACCAAGTAGTACACACCAACACCCTCCAATTCAGCCAGTAGCTTGATATGGCTGTGTCTTCAGCCATTTCTGGCTGCCAAGAGGCCATTATGGTTCTTCC
This sequence comes from Drosera capensis, assembly GCA_001925005.1. NCBI lineage: Eukaryota > Viridiplantae > Streptophyta > Magnoliopsida > Caryophyllales > Droseraceae > Drosera > Drosera capensis. The sequence goes on from LIEC01005995.1 coordinate 84,855, forward strand.
TGTTTCAAAACTCATTTCAGGCTTGCAAGTTCTATTCTTTAAAGATGATGTTTCAGGCTTGTGAAATTATCCTGGAAATTCACCAATGAAGACAAGGTATCAAAGAAGATAGATATCAAGGCAAAAACCCCATTTTTGGACCAACATTCAGAATCCAATCCACCAAAATCAATGCATGAAAAAAGCTTATGCTAAAACCCAAAACCCAGAAACAGCTTTAAAATATTGGAAATTTTCATGGAACAAATTTCAGCTATTCGTTGCTGAAGTTTAACGCATATTCAAGCTAAATGGTGCATGTAATTTGCCTAGTAACTGAGTTTAATTAATGAAAAATTCTCTTTATCAACAATAATGGCAACGAAGAACAATGAAAGCATAGATTGACAGTATATGACCAAGAATAATTGTACCCTCTTTGACTGAATTATGTGAAACTCATCAAAGATTGAAACTTTTGAGTTGGGTTTTGAGAGACTTACAAAAAACAACTTGATAAACACGATTTCAAAAACAGAGGTTCTCTAGCTAGAAGGGGAATGAGAGAGATGCTTTACTTCTTTTGATAGAAGAAAAAGAGAGGAAAGTGTGTTGTGTTTTCTCATGCGTGGTGCATAAGCTTCCTTTTTTTCCCTTTTGTTTTTGCAACTTTTTTTTCTTGTATGGTACAATGCAACATGTAACGAATTCTACAGCTTGCAATAAATGTAACAGCCTCTGAAGCTACTATCTCCCTAGCCTCATGCATGTACAATGTACATCAAAAGTTGGACATCATGCTTGCATTATTGATCAAGACATGTCATCTATTGATAAAATAGTGATATGGTATGTTCATACCTTATCCTATGATCATTTGTTACTTTATTATATTAACGAATATCGCTAATTATTCCATCCTACTTTGGTGACTGAACATACAGAAAAAGATAACGCCAATGCCAAACAACAATAATTAATCCACAAAACATACCTATACTGTCCACTGGATAAATACTGTAGATGTTATGTGGCCAATTTTTGAAGTAGCCGGAGACAGGCAGGGGAAAACAAACAGAACAAGGTTGTTCTGTTTTTGCAGATGCTTTAAACAGAAAATCAGAACAGAGCTCTGAGTTCTGATGGATATGTATCTGTTTTGCAGCTCTTTGCTTGCTTGCAAGAACTGCTTTGATGTTCCCCCCATTTAATATCAATAAATTCTTTCACCATTGAAGAATGTTTACATGCTTGGTAATTTGTGGTTTTGAAATGGGGTAAAACATTTTACCCCTTTGTGCATAACAATGTAGAACTTGGTAACAATTGACTCAGTCTATTGAATACGCCGATGTTATCGGTTATGTGTTTTGCATGTTGTGTCTAAAAAAGCTCTACGAGATTATCGAATTCTACAGCATTCGGTATCACCATATCAACGACGTTATAAAAATGAAAACATGGTCAAAACATTCTCCCAACACGGTATTCTGCCATCGGTACTCTGCCATACATGGTATTTATAAGAACATATCAACCAAGAACGGAAATGGATATCCATGTCCAAACTAACCTTTTGATTGTTAGAGAATTATAATCTAAGATTTAAGTTAAATATAAGGGATTTGTGAAGCTAATTTTAAATCAGTCAACATTATTATTACGAACTGTCATCCTTAATCTCGTGCACTATTACTCTCTATCCTGTGAACTACACCTTATAATTATAAAAATTCATGCAGTTTATAGAATGAAAAGTAACAGTACACGAGATGAAGAATGACAGTTTATGACAATTATGTTGTTTGATTTTGAATCAAACTCGTATTTTCATAAATATAATTGCAAAATGGAGCGTATAATCATGAGATTCAAATTTGGATGAAGTTAAACAAATATGGTGCATGTTAGCCCACAACCTAGGAAGTCTCATACTAGTAAAAGAGAAAAGCAGCTGAAAAGCTGTTGCTAAAGTTAGTTACAAAAGTACTGTATTGTACATAGTGTGTTTGACCACTTTAATTTTTGCCTTATTTTTTGAGTTTTGACCACTTTAATGTGCATCACATTTTGTTGCAGGAGCTTCTTCCCATAACAGTAAATCTAAGAACATCAAAATCTGTTGATTTTGAGTGCCAGAAGAAGACCAGTTTGGTTTGTTACGACTTATCTAAAATCAGAAAGGCGACTTCTAAGATTGTGTCTCGTTGAGTCATCTAAACGGTCGATATGTTACCAATTTCATGAGAATGAATTCTGGCCAGATTATCGAGCGTTAATGGCATCACAATCAAAGAGTATATTATATGTCTAATCTGTACAAGCTCGAACTTGAAACATAACTTATCCATGAGAAATGCAGGCAGAGTATGAAGTAGAACACATTTGACCCATTCAATTGGAGAAGCAAGCCGAGCGTACCTTTCTATGCCGACTATTTGTTACAATAGTCAGGAGCGTCTGGATGCAGGAGCTAGCTTTCGACAGGATGACAATGGAGCGTAACTAATTTGAAATAGCAGGAGGAGCAATAAAATCACGGTTATCATTCGCAGACACGCGAAACAGCTTGGTCATGCAAAAAAAGAGTCGTCCTGCATTGTATCAGTTATGTTTCGTAAGAAAATAAGAGACATGTGAGAAAAACAAATAGCATGAGGGAGATATGCAGTTGATGAACGTTCCCGTTCATCCAACGCTGGAATTCAACATCTACATAAGAAGAGCATATAAAATACACCAGATGCCCTTGATGAACGGGAAAATATGCTGCTATAAGTGTTAAGACTATGCCCATGACACTGATATGTTCGGTTATCCATCAATAACTAATTGAACTGCCGTAACAGTGCCGTATAAGCCTTGAATTCCAACGGGCACATGAAACCGATATGTTCGGTTAGCCATCGATAACTAATCTACGACTCAGGAGTATCATGTTGACCTGAAGATCTAACTAGATGCAGCATGTACCGTGCTTACTCTTCTTTGTTGAAGGTTGTGCATCTACCAACGAACACTACAAGAAAGATTCCTGGAGGTTATGGCTTAGTTTAGAACACGTTAGTTCATTTCGGAAGGAAACAAAAGATATGAACATCATAAATTGCTCAAGACCAAGATATTCAGTATCGAAAGGTTGGGGAAATGGTGAAGATGGGAGAACAAAGATGACTAGGCCAAGGGCAATCGGACTCTTGACTGATGACGAGCAAGGTGCATCGCCTTGCACTGAAGCCACATGTAACATCAAATATTGACTATTGTTAATGACACTCGTCACAAGAAGTAGAACAGGTACTCTACTGAACAAAAGAACAAGAAGGCACTATTTCAAAGCTCGGTCTCCCAAATTCTTGCAAAACACTGCTCCCTCGGTACATTTCTGATGGAGGTTCTTCAAACGGTAGCTCGTCTGATCTGCCACAGCCCGTCGTCCATCAGGTGATCCTTCCTGCATGAAAGAACAAGACCACTTGAACTACATAGAACGTCGAAAATGAGGTATTGGATGAAAGTTGAGGATCTGTCTTTTCCTTCGGCTATTTGTACATAAACGTTGTACAATTCTGCCATCGAACACTCTAAAACACTATATCAACAATCAAGATATCACTTTATCACTCTGCCAAGGGAGTATAATTCAAAGTCGCCTATCTTCAAGCAAGATCAGCTGAAGATAAAAAATGGTAGCTAAACCCAAGGCCTCATGTTGAAACAATGATTGCAGCTTTTCAGGTATTCGGATGTCGAATTTGTATTTACATACTGCTAGGCATAAAAGGAATTGAAGAACTCCAGAGAAGAAGAAAAAGGGCGATACCTGCAGCCACAACTTTGGCTACCACACGAGAGGAATTTTATTACTGAATCGGATGCATAGGATAGCGAGAGAAGCATAGGATAGGAAGAAGTGAAGATATCACACACAGCACTTACCATCAGAAAGATTTCCTAGAACAGGAGGGCTATTATCTGCATGGTCCGAAGCTTCTTCAAATGGTGAGCTATCTCTAGTAAAAGCTTACTCCCTTGCTTCCCACCCTTTTCAAAGGCTAGAAATGTATGCTGCAGGAATCTGCCATCTGCTTCAAGGGCTCTTAGCTTCTCGCTGATTTGAGAACCGAGGTGTAACTTCCATAAACTACAAGTCAACAAACTTAACCCAATATCACCAGCTAGTATTAATGAAGGGCATTTTTCAACTTTCATGCTTCTGTTTACCTCCGATTACATATTTGGATAAATGATAAGAAACTCGGGTAGCTCAAGCAAAATTTGAAGCCAAAGTTCAGAATACATGTTATGCATTGTCTCAATCTTCTACGTCTGTCTATCTCGGGCATGTCCATGTTTTCGATATTATCTGCTGATCCATGAAGCTGAGATTCCAACATTCGCAGCTGACACAGAAGATAGGACCTCTCTTTCTCAAAATCAATCGCTGATGCATCATGCTTCTTGCCTTCATTGTCTTCCTGCAATGCTTTATCTTTCCCATCATCACACGAAGCATGCTCAGTCCGAGGTTCATGTTCTACCTCAGTCTCATGTTCAGGTTCTACCTCAGCCTCTGTCCTGGACGACATGCTTAAATGTGGGTTTCCTCGTTCAAATCTTTGCCTGTTCCTCGCCTCAAAATGTTGGGTTACCATTAATTCCTTTGCTTCTTTTTTCCTAGCTTTTTTGAAGTTCAGTACCATATAACGAGCCCTAACCCCATGATATGTAACTGGTGATTGTCTTGCCCTTGTCATGCTTTTAACATCTTGAGGAAAAAAAGAGACCTCTCTTCTTGCTTTGAGGATAAAGTTTTTCCATGTTTCGGGCAATTTGATAGTAACTGGTGTTGATGAATTAGCAATCTTTACACTATTTGAATCATCCTTATGGCGAACACTATGTGACGCTGAACGATCCTTATGCGCACACGCCTTGTCATGGCTCGCCGCTGTCGGTTATGATACTCAGGAATTAGGATTTACAATGACTTCTGACGCGTTGGTAACTTAGTTACCAACTACTCAGTTAGTATCGTCTTCTGCATATCACCTCGAATCAACAACTCTCATTGACTGGGTTTATCCTTTTCGTCAGTAATTTTCGCCAGGTATGTATGGCTAGCTGAACTTTGCAGTTAAACCTGCGTCATACACAGATCTCAGAATGTGAGGTAGCACACATTCGATATATTCCATTGGAGAAGCAAAGAAAGTTCACTTTTCTATGCCCACCGCTTGTTATAGTAGTTCGCGCTTCTGGATGCACGGGCTAGCTTTCGACAGGATGATGTTGGAGCATAACTAATCTGGAACAGCAGAAAGAGCACAAAATCACAGTTATCATTGCTGACACGCAAAACAGCTTGGTCGTGCAGAAAAGAGACGTCCTGCAGTTTATCAGGGATGCATCTGCTCGGAAAATAAGATTTGTGTGGGAAAACAAATAGTAACAAGCAGGCAGCTGATATACGATAGCATTTCAATTCGCCTGTGTGCGTAGCATCCAGAACTGACCTGAAGGAAGAGCAAATAAAGTACATGCAAATATCAGAAAGAAGTATATAGGTTATCCTGGGTTAACAGATCTAGAATCCGGCAACAAAACTGTCTCTTTAGCAAATTCAGCAATGGAAAAGGCGACCCCATTAGCTTCACAAAACAATCAAGAAATAGGATAGCAACCCAATATCGGAAGCTAAATTGCTAATTGACGCTGAAGCCAATTTTGACTACAATCAGTGGGCAACAAACAACCTATCGCCCTGGCCTTACATGACAATATCTGTAGAAGATCAACAAAAGCCCAATGCAAAGAACTCCTGGAAATCCCACAACCCCAATACAAAAAATCACAAGGGTAAACGAATTCGTATAAAGAGCATCAGCCTGTGATCAGCACCAGCACCAGGGAAAAATGTACGCGCCTGTGAAACGCAGCTAGCAGCAATGGCAAACCTCGACTCTTCTGGTATAAGGACCTAATCTTCATCGGAACCTCACCACACGAGCACGAGCACAAATCACCATCCCTAAACACTTCACCATATACTCTCAACGTCCTCCAAAGGATCGAAACCACGACAAAGACACAACAAGCCGAACACCACCAAACCACATATGAAAACACCCCAAGAACCTCACCTCAAGATTTCCCAAAAAAACCTCAAGATTCCGAAAATCTTGAATCTCTCCCCAAATCTGAACGTTGCTAAACCCAATACAATTTCCAAAATTTGACTATCTTCCCAAATCTGATCGCTTGCGAACTTCCAAAGCTTGAGTCGTGACCCAATTTCTCTTCTTGATTTTTTCCCAATTCCAAAACCTTGATTTCTTTGCCACAATGCCGTCCAATAAAAATCCCAATCGAAGAAGAAGTCGCCAAAGCAAATCCCTTTTCTTCCTGGATGCCGGAGATTGCAACCCTAGTTGCAAATATCATCGTGTTTTTCCAAGATCGAGGAACTTCCAAATGATCACCCAATTGATCCCCAAAGACAACTTCAGAAACCCATTGGATCGTGGCAAGAACACTGACGAAGTGGAATCCATAGCGAGGAATTTCTTGCACGTCGCCGAGGAAGATGCTAGAGACCCTATCGAGGGAGCCCTTGGGACCAAATTGAGGCTGGAAGAAGAAATTGATGGATCGAAGGATTGACCAATATAATTTTCATTGAGAAAACAGCTAGCAGCATAACAATTGATACATAAGTATCGGATTATCAAATCGATAGTAATTGTGTAAATTTTGTTTTATTTAGATAATGAAATGAATAATAATTGTCTAATTAATACATACATATTTAGATATAATGAATGAGAAATGGTTAAGGTTTAGGTTTTCAAATTCATTTTAATGTAATATTATTGTGATTATGATTTATATTCTTATATAAAAATAAGATTTTTCTGAAATTATTAATATTCTCTCTCGAGCAATATAAACGTTATTATTGTTTAACAATCCATATTATTTTTAATATGAATTTAGGTATACGGTAATGCATTAAGTTTTGTGAAATCCTTTTAGTTTTCAATATAAGAATGTGACATCTATGTCTATAACTGCTGCATGTATCAAGTTATATATTTCTATATCAACTTAATTCACGGTGTTTATTACTTTGAGCATTCATACAATATCTCCTTTCGATCTCAATTGTATGACACATATCATTCAAAAAGGTAATCAATCTTATGAAAACATTAAGAACATAATAACCACTTAATCACGAGATATATTAATCACAACTTAATAATAATAAATATTTATGAATTTAGCAAAACTTCATCTTAATCTATTGAAATTTAGTTCATAATTTTAATGTTTGGAGAACAAAACATATCATTCAATGAAACAATCAACATAAATTTAAATTTAAAGTAAATAACATAAATCGAGGATGAATTGGGCCGAATAGACTTGGGCCGAATAAAGTGGGCTATTGGGCTTTTGGACCCAACAAACCCTAATTCCCCGTGCTCGTCGCCGCGCCGGAGCCTCCAACACCGTAGCAGCCTCACACCTTTAGGTCTCTGATGGCGAAATTCACCCATCGATAGATTTCCATAGCGAAACCAGGTCGAAAGCAGAATTTTACCTCGAACAAACGAACCTTGGAGGATACATCTAGCGAACAAATCGAGGAATTGGTGCACTGCTTTCACAAATTTCTTCCGTCGAGGAACGGCAGGGTCGCCGCGTCTGCAGGGACACTCGTCCTTGGAGGAATCGGAATCCGAATCCGAGTCCGAATCGGAATCATCGAACATGTTTTCCCAATCAAAACAGACCCGACGCTTTTGGGGGGAGCATTGGGGGGCCGAGGAAGATGCTAGAGACCCTATTGGGGGAGCCCTTGGGACCAAATCGAGGCTGGAAGAACAAAATTGATGAATTGAAGGATCTTCTCCTTGTCTTTCTCGATCATGGCACTCAAGGAACAGTGGTTCCATATGACGTTCGACTAGCGGCCGAGGACATCTTATTCGGCTCGGATAGTGGGGAGGATCAGGGGGATGGTGATGATGAGGAGCATGGTTCTCATGGTGATGATGAGGAGGCGGTTGAGCATGGTGATGATGAGGAGACTGAGGAGGATGATGATGATCCTAATATTTGATCAAGATGGGATGGCTTGTGGGTGTTTCGTTCTTGTTAGGTTTCTGGTGATATTTTTCAGGGTTTCTGCCGATGATGGAGAACAATCGTTCTCTGGGTTTCCAATTTTGGTGAGGAAGATGCTTTTTTTGGGTTTCTGAAGTGTCAAGGGGGGTCTGGAGATGCCAAGGGAGTCTTGAGTTTTGGGAGGTTTTCCGGGAATCTTGAGGTTTTTTTGGGCAATATTGAGGGGATGTTTTTGGGGTGTTTTCATATGCGACTTGGTGGTTTTCGGTTTGTTGTGTCTTGTTTCGATCGTTTGGAGGACGTTGGAGTATAAGATGAAGTGTTTAGGGATGCTGATTTGTGCTGCTCGTGCTTGAGTGGTGAGGTTCCGATGAAGGTTAGGTCCTCATACCAGAAGAGTCGACCTTTGCCATTGCTGCTAGCTGCGCTCATACGTCCTCCCTTGGTGCTGGTGCTGATCACGAAACTTTGATTAGGCTGATGCTCTTTATACGAATTCGTTTACCCTCATGATTTTTTGTGTTGGGGTTGTGGGATTTCCTGGAGTTCTTTGCATTGGGTTTTTGTTCCTCTTCTACAGATATTGTCATGCAAGGCCAGGCCGATAGCTTGTTTGTTGGCCACTGATATTAGTAGAAAATTGGCTTCAGCGTCAATTAGCGATTTAACTTCTGATATTGGCTAGTCAACTTGCTATCCTATTTCTCTGATCTTGTTTTGTGAAGCTAATGGCGTCGCCTTTTCCATTGCTAAATTTGCTAAAGAGACAGTTTTGTCGCCGGATTCTAGATCTGATAACCCAGCATTCTGATTTGGTCCGGGCAAGGAACTGGCGAGGAATAGATCATATTTTCCTTATAGTCGTCCCTTCATGGATCTGTATTTCTGGGAATTTGGTCCGGTACTCTTAGGATGCTAACAACTGTTTTTCGCGTGTGTGGTCGCTTAAGCCTATACAAGTTATTTGGTCTGAATGGCCGCAATGGTTCGTAAAGGTTGCTATCGGAAAAACAACACTAGCAAAGTTAAGGTGAAAACTGAAAAGTTCATGCAGCTATAGTTTACGAGCTATTGAGGGGAGAAATATGAGGGTCTTTCCAATGGAGGTTAGGCTGGCAACCTCAGGTTGCAATTCCTGTCAGGCCTCCTGCGTGGCCAAGAGGCGCGGTATTGCAATTAGTTTTCTTTTCCATACAATTTCATTGGGATATTTGTGACTCAACATTCTACGTTACAAAAGAGGGTAAATGTGTTTCATGTCCCTGCGATTCAGTAACAAAGTTTTCACGTCCCTTTGATTCAGTAACAAAGTCCAGGCTTGTCTACAGCACTTAAATTAGTTGTTGATGGATCGGTTTCATGTGCATAATCTAAATACTTCTAACTGATATTTGCATGTGCTGTACTTTATTTGCTCTTCCTTTTAGGTCAGTTCTCTAGCTAGCGCCCAACGCACACAGGCGAATTAAAATGCTATCGTATATGAGCTGCCTGCTTGTTACTATTATTTGTTTTCCTTCACGAATCTTATTTTCCGAGCAGATGCATACCTGATAAAATGCAGGACGACTCTTTTCTGCATGACCAAGCTGTTTTGCGTGTCAGCCAATGATAACTGTAATTTTGTTCTCTTTCTGCTGTAACAAATTAGTTACGGTCCAACGTCATCCTGTCGAAAGCTAGCCCCTGCATCCAGAAGCTCGAACTATTGTAACAAGAGGTCGGCATGGAATGGAAAGGTTCACTTCTCCAGTGTGCCACTTCATACTCTGAGATCTATGTATGACGCATGTTTAACTTTAAAGTTCAGCCATCCATGCATACGAGGTTAAAATTGCTGACGAAAAGGATAAACCCAGTCCATGAGAGTTTTTGGTTCGGAGGTGATATGCAGAAGACATACCAACTAATTAATAACAATAGTTACCATCACGTCAAAAGTCATTGTAAATCCTAAGTATCATAACCGACATCGGCGAGATATGGCAAAGCGTGTGTGCATCAGGATCGTTCAGCATCACATAGTGGTCACATACGGATCGATTCAAATAGTGTAAAGAGCCCCAATTAATCAACACCAGTTAATATCGAATGGCCTGAAACAGGAAAAACTTTATCTTAAAAGCAAGAAGAGAGTCTCTTTTTTTCCTCAAGACGTTAAAAGCATGACAAGGGCAAGACAATCACCTTTTACATATCATGGGGTTAGGGTTTTGCCTTTAGTGGATATCAATCTTAATCAAATATCCAAATATTACACTGTTTGGGTACCCTTTTAGGCACTTTATATGGTACTGAACTTGAAAAAACTAGAAAAAAGAAGCAAAGGAATTAATGGTGGAAAATGCAATGCGTTCCACTAGTTTATGTTCTCTGATGATCATTGGCCTAGCCACATATACATTATGAACACATACTACATTTAGAAAAGATTAACAAACAAATCTAGGCCGGTGACCGGCAATACTACATCCATGAAATCGCATTATAACTGACGAGATTATCTACAGGGCGAAAAACTCTCTAGACGCATCTACGAGTTCTGAAGCAAGTTACGTGGTTAATTATATGCTCTTAGCACTCTAGGTCTGGGATCTCAAAGCACTAGCTCATCAAATAGCTTACTAACTATAAAAGGTAATTCCAGTTCCATGATATACTAGTACTGATACTACATTTAGAAAAACACAGTGCACTCAAAAGTCATTTTCTTCGAAGAAAAAGTTTCTAACAAATGTCACGTGAGTGTTAGGCTTGCGTCTCAATCCTGTAATGACCACTAATATATCATCGACGGAGTTGTTCAATCTTTATCCAACCGACTGCGTGACACTATAAGCTCATCAAGCAAGCAAAGCTACACAGAACAAATGAAGATTACTTTCGATCACCTAACATGTAACACGCACGATGATGTGCACATCTTATCATTTACCACGACAAGTAAGTTTCACTTTTTTAAGCTCCCTACATGTTTGATGATAAGAGTTGCGTGTTGATTGAATGCACGTATAAGACAGTACATGTAGAAGGTAAACAAAACAAAAAGGACAAAACAAAGGCATATAAAGTAAACGAACAAGAAACAATCATAGAGAAGAAAACTGTTCAAAATATTGATGTGGAAGATTTCATATTTTAAGTTCAATGAACATTATTGGATGCATTGGCCAATTCCAATGTCTGATCAATCAACCCTTTTTATGTTAGGAGCGAAAGAGGACGCTGATAAGAAACCACAGGTTGATAGTGCGTTACCCTTTTGAGGTTTTTGATCGGTCGTCGCCTGCACTTGCTGGGTCGAATTCAGGTTGAGTTCATCTATTAATTGCTTCACAATATATGTTTTGCACGATCCATCGAACATGCGACGATGGCCAGAAGAGAAAAGGATGATCATCAAAGGGGAGAATGAACTTGTCGCAGACAGAATAATTCATGCAGAAAATTGTGTCGAAAGCTCTTGCATATGATGATGAACAAGCCCATCTATCCAAGAAAAATAATTCAGAGAGTTCTCCTTCACTATGACCTTTCAGGTTCTAAAGATTCTCGTGAGTGAAATACGTAAATACTTTCATTCGTTATCATAGTTTGGTCGACTGCCCAACATGAACGTAGGATTACTACACAAACTTATATCGGCAATGGCCTGTTAGCATCGTAAACAAAAAACAGTATATGCCCACTGGCTTATAGAACCTCTCGAACCTCTTCTTGGACCGACATTTGAAGCTTCTATAACACACTTCTTAGCTTCGCGATAAACCTTCTGCCTCCCTTCCGAGGATAGATGGCCGAGGACTAGGAATCTCCCATATTTCGATTCCTCTTGGTGACTTTCTCGAGCCCTTTGCTTCGCTTGGCTCACCGAAACGAGGACTAGATGACCTTGTTCTAAGCCGCGGGCTATAAACATGCACCATTGATTCAGATGCAGCAGGACTTGTTGTGCTTGTTATCTTTGGGCTTTGGACCCGTCGGACTTCCCCACGACTCCTGGTGACGATCTCATCAAGAATTTCTCCACTGTCAATGCTTGCTATGCCTTTTGCCTGCAGCTCTTGAACCTGTCGAGAACATAGGGGCATCATACATATAAAGGAGTTACCTAGCTAAATATCTAAACATAAGTCTGTAGGACGAGAAAAGGAAGCTTACTTCATATGCAATATTGTAAGGAATAGGAGGAGCCTCTTCATACTCCGCAGCGTCCAAGTCTTGCAAATGAGCTGCTTTGAAGAACTTTGGTAGAAAATATTGTCTTACTGGGACAAGCAACATAATCAACAACGGAAAAAGAACTCCAGCTATTGGGATCCATGTAATTCCGAAACAAAGCAGCAAGTACGCCATCTGGAACAAGGTGAAGAATGCAATTGTTTTGAAGGGCACTGTCTCGATGAAGGTCGCATGTTGCTCCTCCAACACCCTGAAAATTATTAGTATATCACTTCTCCGATACTTGCAACAAGAAAAAACCGCATCGCCCAAGCTTCATAAAACTAGCACAAATGAACTCACAGAACCGAAGAGTGATGACTCACTTGTATCTTCGGCTAGGTGCAGTGAACAGAAGCAATATTCTCTCCCAGAATTGATTTCCTGGAAGACTCTCTATAGCCATGAAAGCAAAGTAACCCCACAGAACCGACGACGGTATCTTTTTCAGTAAAGGCATGGCAGCCACACAACCACTTACCATTAACGCCTGCAGCAAATTGCTGAGACGCTGTTCTTTCACTTCAACAGGCAGAAGCTCATCAATATCCTTATCCACATCAAAAACCGTTTCATCAACTGGAGCACCAATATAGCCAGTGCTCGCAGCCTTTTCTATGGTTGATTCTTTCAATTCCTTCAATCCCTGTTCAATCCACAACAATTGAGTAAAAAGGGTAAAATCGATTCATAACTAATTCAAAAGGTCTGGTCGACAATTGAGCAGTATACCAGAGTGGGCGGCATTTGGTAGACAAGAGGAGTCTGCATTTCATTGTATGCATCTTTCATGCTGGTGTATAGTTGACCCAAGTTTGAATTCATCTTGATGCTCTTTCGAGCTGTTGCTACAAGCTTGTTCCTCAAAAGCTGTTTCAGGGAATCGAGTCATAGATCAGAATACTCTATTTAAGAGTTGAGAACCTTTGTATTTCCTGTATTGCGAAGATCTACTTGAAAATGATAGTAGAAGTGTTCTGTGTGATGGAGATTTACCTGGTGCTTCAGAGTAGCTAAGCTTTTTGTATGCATAGGAGACTGAGGGATGACGCCGTTGGACGGGGGAATGCCAAGAAGGCCGCATAATATAGTCTGGTTGAGAGACAAAGCAAACACAAGCCATCATAAATGATCTAAAACAGGAGCATTATCATCAATGCATGAAGGGATAATATTTCATACCAGGAAACCTAGGAGGAGGAGATCATAATGGTATGAGGAAGGCTTCTTGAGATTGAACTCCTGTTGTTGAGCTAGTTGAGATGCAACACTGTGATCAAAGTAATAGAGCACTGCAATCATGGTAGCGGGGATAAACGCTCCAATGATATACAACAGAGGCACGTTCAACATTTCCTGAACAATTATGAAGCGATCCGTGTCATGTTATCATCACCAGTGATTCGTTAGACATAGAATCATATGTTCCAATAGATGGAAATGAAACGGATGATAGGAGCACCTTGACTACTGTCCAGTTTGAGTAAGCACCAGGCGACCATGGGTTGGGACTGAACAAACGCCTAGGAATTCCGCTAGGGACATCATGAACTGGTATGTAGGAAACAGCAGTCCAAACAAGCACCATAAGCGGAACACCATAATCCGCAATGAATCCTCGTAGCCATCCTGTAAAATTAAATATAAACAAGGTGCTAATAAAACATGGATAGTGAGATTGTATCTGATAGTTGTGATCAGTCAACCAGAAATTCTTAAGATCGGATTGCTCACCAGTCCCATATCGCCAGGATCTAGCTTTTCGGCTACTTAATGAAGTAAAAAGCAGGCCAAAAGACAGAACCAATGCAAACATTCCATTGCCAAACCGCCAAGAAGGAAGGAGTGCAACTTCGTTTGGGTTTTCCCTCTGGGGAATGCCGAATTCCTCAACTACTCCCTGCAGGACATAGGGCATGATCAAAAACAGTGCTTTAGTATGAAAACCTTTTCCAATGAATTAAATGATGTTCTCGAGATATCACTTTGATCCTCATGCAATAAGGACTAAATGAAAGGGAAAAAAAATCTCAGTTCAGTTTTCCTTTGCTTTCCTAATCTCACTACTTGAATTCAAACCATAACCGAAACTAAAACCAATAACCATCAAGGCAATATAACAAAATATAACAAGAATACTTGCCCGAATAGCCTGCTGCATGAAGAGCATTGCGATAAGTAAACCAAATAATTCACCAGCTACGCGAGTAAATCTGTTGATAATGGAGCATGCGCCCAAAACAGCCAACAAGAAGAGTAGAAGGGCTGTCCATACACAAACCCTGAAAACAGAACAGGCCATAATCCTTTTCAGCCACTTCATATCTCATCTAATAGCCTATGAAACTTCAGAAACTTACCATGCTGCCCAAGGTAAGAAGAGATGGTGTCCCAAATCCTTTCTGTCCTTTGCAAAGTTGTACATGAACGTGTACATCAAGACGGTCGGCTCAGCAACCCCTAGTATGAGCAGCGGCTGTCCTCCAAATATTGAGTGAATTATCCCACACAGGGATGTCGAAGCAAGGGTTTGCACAGCAGTCAAGGATCCATCTGCAACATAGTATCGATCAGAAGACAGATCACTATAGCTTCGCACAGTAATTGGATCGACAACAGATATTGACAAAGCAAAACTGGTCTTGATACCAGTATTTCTTTCGAGTTGCTCCCCGAAGGATATGACTGGAATTGCTGAAGCAAAGAAGATATATGTTGTTGGAGCCAGAATCCTGATGAAGAAGAATAAGATTCAATTCAATGACATATGCCATAGCACGGTGCAAATGCAAAAGGAAAATAGCGAAGCAAGCTCCAAACTTATACAAGATCACTCATACTGAATCAACAGCGCTGTTTACTGACCTAATACCAGCACGCAGACCGCCAATCCAGTCCTGCTTGTAACACAGAAATCTTGCCTTAAGATCGTTCTTGATTCCACGGAATGGAACAAATGACTCTTCCATCTTATCTCCTGGTCTAGAAATAGCAACTGATACCCTTTCCAGGACTCTTCTATTTGTGACTACTAATGGACTACCAATATGAGGAGGAGGATATGGGGCAACAAAAACGAACGTGAAGATCAAAGTGGTTCGAGAGGCAAGCTTTTAAGCTTGATTAGGCATCATGAATATAGTAGGTATAGCATACTAAAGGCAGAACGACGCTCCATGATCAATGACTACGGAGCAAGGTTCATCAAAGTCCAAAGCTTCCTAAATCTGATAATCTCGAAGTGGGCAGATTACGATTACGTGTGGTTAGAGGAATTCACTCATGAACGAATAATCAGGTATGTAAACAAAGAATGATCTAGCACTGAATGAGGACTAGAAACAGCTTATCAGTACACTTCCTTGCTCAAACTCCGTGACCCAAACAATTACGAAAGACTAACGAATCGAACTCGTCTCCATTCTAATGCCATTATCTAGCGCCTAACTTCAAAAAAGTTCAGATCCATTAACTTGATGAAACAACACAAAAAGCACTCATCAACCACTTCACATCTAGATTGAAACTTCAACAACAGGAATTTCCCCTAACTCATAAGAGCAGTCGACCCAATTAGCGACACCCCGACACCATGATCATGATTAAGTACAAATTAGGACAACTTTGAGCAAATGGGCATCACCAAAATAGCACCTGAAAAAGGCTTTAAATCGACAGATTAACGAAAACCCATGACTGAAATCCCTATCAGGAATGTTCTACAAAAGGGTATCAACTAAAACGACGAATTAACGAAACCCCATGATAGAAATCACCATATCAAGCGATTCACATCAAGTTTGGGCAAAAGGGCATTCAAGGGAAGACTAGAAAACAAGACCCTAGAACACAAAACTCATTTCCATGATACAAAGAGACTCAAACCCTGAGAACATAAAGCAAAGTTCAGGTACTCATAAAGCCAAAAGGGGAAGCAAAAGTGGTTCAAATGTGGTCACAGCGATATGGGCAATCAATGAAATCAAGCAAGAGGAAAAGGGTTTCTGGATTTGGAAATGCCAAAAACAGTGACTTGAAACTTGAAATTTTGTTGGATGATAGAAACGGGTAGAGTATTTGTAACAAGAGGAAATGAGATTAGGGGCAAACGTGCCGATATTTTGAGATTAGGGGCAAATGTGGGTGATTAAAAAGATTGGAATTTTACAGTGATTTGATTTTGTATCTTACTGGTAATTGCTTGGATAAGCAAGATAACCACTTGGTGAGTAGGGAGAAAGGAGGAGAAGGTTGAAGGTGAAGAGTGCAAAGGACAAGAGCAGGTGATGCAAGTAAAGGGATTGAAAGGCACTTTTCTTGCTGCTGTGGTTTCCAAAATGAAGATGAAAAATGACATGATGAAAGTTGCGAGAAATTGATGTTTGTAATACTATGTCGCATTTGGGACTAATCTTAAAATCGGATGGTCGATCGTGTTGATTTGATAACTTAAATGATGATTCATCATGCATTATTGTTAGGTTACTGTCGATTAATGGTTCGATGTAAATACACTCGGTGATCCTTGATCATCAACTTTCAATTTGGATTCCAATTGTCATTCTTCAATATTCTTCTTCTTCTCATTGACGGGGAAGTGAGTTAAGATCAGGAGTTAGTGTCCATGTAACAACAATAATTTATAAAAGATTTGGGGATTTTGTGTAATAATTGATATTAAAACAATTAAGATTAAATATTAAGATTAAATTATCTTGTTTTAATTTTAATATTTTATTTAAATATTTAAATTTCAATCATTGTATCATCATTTGATATAAGATATATCGAGACATATATTTTCGTACTCCATCTCAAAAGACTTGTTTTCACAATAGTTAACGTAAATAGTAATTTATCGTATTTCATAATATATTTTACGAGATTAAAAGATTTGTTTAACTATATAATATGAAAAAAATATAAAATATGAATGAAATACAACCTTAATTCAAATACAGGGAAATATAACATTAATACGAATATATCGTATTTATACGAAAATGATTTTGACACTTATTTTTCTTTAGGTCAATTTCTACTCCATCTAAATTAAATTAAATATCCACTAATTACCCACCAAATATCTATTAATTATCCACTAAAAACTCACTAAATATCCACTAATTTTTTACTCAAACTATTTTAATTGATTTCTTTTTTCTATAAATATAAGTTATCTTCTTTTTGAAAATTCCTTACAAACACAAAACAAAATACTTCTTATATTAGAGTTAAGTAAAAGAAGAGAAGAAAGAAAAGTTTAAGAAGAAGAGGAGAAGGTAAGTGGTAAGGATAGTACGACGAAGATCCTTCATAGATATTAAGATAAGGTGATTATTTTGATTAGAAATTTTATTAAAAAAATTATCAACATTTGATAAATTTTGATATTAATATATGTTAATTTTTTACATTTATAATTTCTAATGAAGTAATTAAATCATAATTCGGAGTTGGAAATCTTAAGATATAAATCAAAATGTGAGAATATATCAATCTATAAAAAAAAATGATTACAGAAATGACTTTATACATTGATATGAAACTATATAGTAAGATATATAAGACAAGTCTTATATGAATGAAAAGATATGGAATGTAGTTTCTTGAAAAATTTACAAATAGTTATTTGGAGTAATACGTATAGAGTTATTAGTAAATTAGTGAAATAAGATCAAACTGTCTGAATTAACAAAAATATAAACTTAAACTAATTAACTGCTATTATTGGTAAGCTTTTATGATGAAAACATTAATTCACTGAAAAGATTATGAAATATAGTGTATGAAAATTTTTACCGAATAATTTTTAAGTTGCATACAAGATATTAAAGATTTAAAAATGTGAAAAGATCAAGTTAGATAGAGTGTAGGACACTCATTTCAGACACCGGGAACCTCATTTCAGAGGTCAGAACACTCGTTCCAAAGACCAGGATGCCTGTTCCAGAGGTCGAGACACTTGTTCTAGAGGTCGGATGTTCGTCCTGGAGGTCAGGATGTCTTCTTAGAACCTTTTGGATCAAGAATGATCGTTTTAATCCCAAAACAATTTCAAATATTCACAAATAACTCTAATGATATTTAATATATATAATCATCATCATGAATAATCAAAATTTAGATCGAAGACTTTTATAAACCTCAGCATCACTTTATAATATTAATATGATGGTTTTTCTCACGAAGTACGAACAAACATTCACAATAAAATATATTAATATGTGAATCATATTATGTTATAGGATCCGGAGACGTCGTTCGTTGAGACATAAAGGACAAACTGAGCGTGTGTGTTAGAAAGTTATAATAAGAAGGTAACGTTTAGATTTATTATGCGTGACGATGCGTATTATTATACTGTGAGCATAATAATATGCATTAGAATTTTTGGGCGTAGTCAATAAATGTGAGTCACATAAAATAGTGACTGTAAACATTACGTGCTAAATACAAAGTGTTGTGAAGTATTATTGCATGGTGTGTTTTATGTCTTGTTTACTGATATAATGAGAGTAAATGTGTGAAAGGAGTGTAAAATCTATAACTTGATGAGATAATTATATGGTATAAAATACAAAGAGTATCGTGTTTGTCGTTTGTGTTATACAGTGACTTGATGGTGACATTTTTTCATCGATCTTGTGAGGTCGTTTTGGTATGAGGGAAACTCACTGCAGAAGATCCTGACTTTCGGTTTGTCTGATCTTCTTTCGCTGATGTCCCTTTTACTAAAGCCGAATAAAACTTGATAAATTAAAATTGAATAAGTCTCGCCAATTGCGCAATTATAATCGTTAGGGTATCTATTTTTTGATTTTATCGTATTTTTATGATGATAATTGTGAATGTAGAATTAGTATAATAAGTTCTAGAGTAATGAATCAAAAGATTTAAGTGATCATTTCGCTTTTTTTTATATATTATTTCCTCATGTAATCCCTAATAAGAGGATCGACACTTTATTCAGCTCATATGGCTCACGGTTATTATTATTTTATATTTTTTTATTTTCTGTGTTTTCAGGAGATAGAGACGACGGGTAGGTGTAATATAGGTTATGATGCTAATATGCATTTACTGTATTATAATTTATAAATAAAGTAAAATATATAATAAATGAGAAGTTTTCGCTATATTTGATAATATTATTGGTTATGTTTAAGTGTATTTTATTTATTTTTATATCCAAATCGATTATGTAATTTTTGTTTATTTGGGATGTTGGATTCAGCGATAGTAATGTCAATTGTATTATTATGTATTAATATGTTATGAAAAAATGAAGAGTTATAGAAGGAGAAGAGTGGATGGGGAAGATAAGGAAAATGAGTGGATGAGATTAAATCCGATCCTCAAAATATTTCAGAGATTGTTTTTATCCGTATTTCGTATAATCTGTCTCTCGATAAGTAATCTTTTTTTATTTAATTATCTTAAATTTTTCATAATCATGTCCCGTTTAATAATTTCATATTTTCATGGTCAAATCTATAACTCTAACGTGTAATAATTTTAATGATGTAACGTTCACCGTTAATAAATTTTATTGACGCGTTCATTATATACGTTATATATATATATTTTATATCCAATTTTTAAAAAAAATTGAAAAAAAAATTGGGGATATTACACAATTAGGTAGTTAGCTACCTAGGATGGGTATTTGAAATAATAATTTAGAAAAAAGCACACCATGAAGTACAAGTATCAAAGTGATGAGTTATCATGTTGCTATTGGTTATTTGGTTTCATTGTTAGGTTGTCAATGATGGTGTGATTCTTTTCCCTTTGGTATAGTTAAATAAGGATATACTAGCTGTTAGGAATATTTGATTGATATGAGATAGAATTTAAAGAACGTGTTGATTATCGACTCCAAGTGATATTCATGGAATACTTTTTTAAGACGTTATTTATCTCCATTTATATAGAACTTGTCGCGGGTTATAAAGATATCATCCTTTGAAATAAAACAAAACCTAGACAAAGATCATTGGATAATAATTTCATGATTTTCAAAAACTTCTGCGAAACTTGATGATGTTGATAATATCTGTTTTACAAAATAGAGGAAGTAGATGAAGAAAGTCTCCCTGTTTTTCAACAAACAGCACATTCCCAATCAAGAGAGCGACAATTGATATCCAGGAGTTTCAGAATTTATAACCAAATCTCCAAAAGTTATATCTTTCACTAAAAACACTTTTTGAATATTTGTTTTATTTTAAATGAAAGTATATATCTATACATAGATATATATGTTTTCATAAATAATTTTTTTAAAAGATGTATTTTTCATCAAAATATTAGTATGAAACTCATGGCATGTTATATTATGATTAAATAATTATACTTATACAACAATATCTAGCCTCCACAGTATTGAATCCATTCAAAACCTTAATTTTGTTTTTATGTTCATTATAATAGTATTCGAATCCAAACATGGTTGATTAATCACACACGACAGAATATTTAGTCAATAATTTGATGGCAATTAGTTGTGACAGACGGGATAATGTGGTTGTTGCCTTGTTAAAATCTAAAATTTTTCAAACGAATTAAAATAGGATAAGCTCATACAGGACTAAAGCAGGAAAGGATTGGTAGCGACGAAGCCAGGCAAATCGCATTTGTTTCTGTTGTTGCGGAATATCAAATCCAAAATGAATTATTGCAGCGAAACACATACAACTATTTGTTGGTCAAGTTGAAGAGTTAAGCTAGAAAATCGTGCGTCATATCTTGATATTGGTCGGTTGACACTTGCATGAAATTGGACATACTCACACGATAATTCGTAATGTCAATGACAGATTATATAGAGTATGAAATGACTTGCCATTTTAGTACTGTTGCATTTTATTCCCACTTAATTAGGGAGATATGAAGGAAAAAGTCATGGATACATATAGTACTACGTATGGAGTCACCGGAGAGATATTGTACCAGGTGTCTAAAGATAATTGAGCATATCATTTTAAGGTTTTTATGTCTTGAGAGGCAGACGAGTAACGCATTTTTTGTTTTACGTGTGTTAATGTAAAGTTTGATACGTATACAACGATAATTAAATGTAATTTTTTATAAATTTATCGTGAAAGATATATCAATGATTGTGTAAGTTATATATTTTAACTTAATACATGTTACGAAACGATCAGACGTAATTTGATATGAAAACGAAACTTATATTTATATGTATAAAATAATAAAAAATACATATGTATTGTATTTTTTCGTGGAACGGAGGAAATATAAAAATTTTGTTAAATAAAAAATTATAATTTATTTAAAATGATCCAATTTAATAAATTTGCAATTTATGTAGGATGAGAGAGTATTAAAATTATATTCATTTCATTCTAATTTTGTTTTCTTTAAATTTATTTTTTTATTTATGATAAAAATATTAGAATTTGAAAAAAAATCATCTTTTTTTTTTTTTTGAAAAGGTCCAATAAAATTTAAATTTTATTATTCAGATTATTATTATATTTTATTAGAACTGACTTGATAGAATCATCTTTTATACATTATCATTGACATGTTTATATGGAATCATAACACACGAGCTCACTAAAAAATCATCCTCTTGATGTCATGTTTCACTCAAAATGACCCTACCATTACACATAAACCAGCACATGCACTTGTTGAAATCACAAATCAACTGGTTTCGGATTGGGCTGGCCTCATGACATCATCGAGGCCCAATGGGCCTTACACCGACTCTCTCAACAGAAACCCATACAGCCCGACCCGAACCCGAACAAAAAAACACAAACCAAACCGCAAAATCCCTCAATTTTCCCCTAAATTGTTTCTTCCCCAAAATCCCCATACAAACCCTAGCGAGAATCATGTTGAGGCAAAGCTGCAAGAAGCTATTGGGAATCACCCAATCCGAATCTCTAATCCGATCGAATCTGATCCCATTACCCGTTCCGCTGACCCGATTCTACCACGAGCGGGTGGTGGATCACTACAACAACCCGAGAAACGTCGGGTCATTCGACAAGGACGACCCGAATGTGGGAACGGGTCTCGTGGGTGCCCCGGCTTGTGGGGATGTCATGAAGCTCCAGATTAGGGTCGATGAGACGACGGGGAAGATCGTCGATGCTCGTTTCAAGACGTTCGGGTGTGGTTCCGCGATCGCGTCTTCGTCTTTGGGTATGTGGAGCTTGAGATGATGATGATGATGTCGTTTTTGTTTGAATTTTATTGTGGTTTTGATTTTATATGATGCGGTGATGACGAAGCGGAGATGTAGATATTGTATTGGGCTTTTCATGAAACTGGTTGATATGGTGGACTGATGTATTGGTCGTGGTTGTGTTTGTTGGAGTCTTACACATTGGGTGTGAATCGGAGAATATGTGGATATGTTTTGAGGATCTTGATTTATTTAGAGCGGGCAGGGAGGGTATGATGATATGGCTTGCGATGATGTTATGGAGAACATTGCACAAGTCGTTGGAGAATGGAACCATTGTATGTAACCCATCCGATATTGGGTGTTGTTTTTCAACGGAGGATATGGGCTGTCTCTGTGCTTTGTTGTTTGCGGCGATGGAAGCTGGTGAAAAATAGGGTTATACATTTTGAGGTTATTCGTGCAAAGAGTTGTTAGGACGACATACTTTCTGTTTCTCGTATTAGAACCCATTGATATTTAGTTTTATTCCCTGTTGTAATTCTCTTCTTCTTCTCCAGCTACTGAATGGGTGAAAGGCAAAGAGATGGAGGACGCCTTGACCATCAAGAACTCGTAAGTTGATTTCTTGCTCACCGCTTTCAGTCCTAGTATGATGTTATTTCTATTGCTAGCATGTTCAAACCGACAAAGCTTTCGTGAAAGCATGTTCTGCTACATGTTCTCCTTTTCTGCAGTGACGGTGTTCATTGTTCTCGGGAAGGTGGGTTTTGGACTTCTATGTAGAAGTTGAGAAGGTGATATATGGCACAAGCCTGCTTGTTGTTCTGTTAGAAAAGGGTTGAATTGTGGATATCTTGTGGGTTAAGTTTCTATTCAAATAACAAGTTATATATGTCTCACTGTTTTCTTGACTGCAGGGAGATTGCTAAGCATCTCTCTCTTCCACCCGTGAAGCTCCACTGCAGTATGCTTGCTGAAGATGCAATAAAGGCAGCCATCAAAGACTACGAGAAGAAGCGTCAAACAAAGTGTAGCCCTGAAGCTGCTTCAGCTGACAAGGCTGCCATTGCATGAGAATGTTGTGGAGATGGAGACCGAACATAAAGGGGCGTGGAGCTGATGTATAATATCGAAGTTGCGGGCATATTTAATATGCCAATGATATGTCTTTGAGTCTCTCTTTCGTGTTGTATTTGTATGAACTTTACGCTGCTTTGATGCTTTGATGGATTATTTCATGCTTGGAAGCTTGCCCTGTATATTAAATAATGTTCTGTGTTTCTACCCCTTGACTGTATATTTTGCTGCGTAAAAATCCCCGATGATGGTGGTGGTGCTGTGAGAGCTCGAATCGCAAGAGAGGGTTCTTGGTGTGTGAGCAAGCGAACCATGACCTCGATTGTTGCCTTCTGTTTATGTTTCCCCTATGACCCCAAGTTTCCTCTGAAGACCTGTGCGATGCAGCTCGGCTGTAGGCGTTGCTAGCTAAGATAACCATGGTTTGCAAAGACAGCTAAGCATCTTATGTTCGACTTGATAAAACAAAAATAGGACAGAACATGTGGTTTACTTCAAATCGATGCAAGTAGAAGGGTGAAATTTCAGATACATTGACATTTCCTCTGAAAATAAACTCCCTACATCTTGTTTCTTTCTGACCCCAGCCATATGTAGAGAACACGGAGCACTGTACACCGCAGTTTATATAGTTCTGGATTTCTACAGAAGAAGATACGAGGACAAAAACCTGCTACAAAACTACATAATTTCATTAGAGATCCTATCCGAGTTGTTGTTTTGGGAGCGATACAACTACTTCACAAAAATAATCTTCCCATGAACAACTTCACAAAAACAATCTTCCCATGAACAACTTCACAAAAACAATCCTCCACATCAACTCTCACAATAAACCAACACCTGATTTTCATCACATCACGACGACTAATGACCTGGCGGATTCTCCCTGACCATTGTTACTCTTTTTTCTTTTTCTTTTTTTGGTAGCCACGGCACTAGATCTGCATAGGAAGCAGGCTATTAGAAGAGTTCAGAGTTCAGATAATGTCTCAAGCTCAGAACAGCACCACATCATATAATAGCACGCTCAACCACAGGAAAAAAAAGAGAAGAAAAAGAAAAACAACGATGCAAAACATAGGAATCATCTGTGGCTGTCACAGAAAATAGAATATGCAAGAACATGCTTAAGCAGGGAAACCAAAAATTTGCATTAGCGTATGTTAGTTCTATAACACAAACTACTATTATTTGCATGGACCCCAAGTAAATCTAGAGAACATGAACTAGCACATACTACCTTAAAAACATTTTCTTTCCTAGTCTGTTTTCTCATTGCGACTTGTGAGAGGAGAAGAGTAGGACTGAATAATGAGCATAAAGAAGACACTTTACTGTCCAACGCTAAGCTGCTGAATTGCAGACTTAATGCAGGATGATTTTTCTTGAGACACAACACTGTCTTCCAAATCATGTTCACTGCTGTGCTCTCGAATAACCGAATCCACGCAGAACAATATTTCTGAGAGATAGCGTTTGCTTGGAATCACGTCTAAGTAAGTTGCATCCCTCGAATGCTGCTGCAGATACTGGCAAGCCAGGGGTCGATAAATCCAAAACTTTGTTTTTGACATGCTGCATCACCGCGGATCCTGCAATGAGTTCCAACAGAAAAATAACATTATAAGAAAGAAATAACATTCAGATAGCACGAAAGCATCTAACGAGAGAATCAACCAGAGTGCCACCGAGTCTCATGAACATTTACCTAGAGTGCGAAGCATCTTGAGATCAAAAATTTTAGCACATTCTTCATGTCCAATAGCTATAGCACGTCGAAATACTAACTTCTTCAGTGTTACCAGGAATTCCTACAACAGAAAATAGCTTATGACATTAAAATTCTTTTTGAGAACAATAAAATCTAATGTTATTGAGAAACGAAAAGATAAATTGGCTATCATTCTTGAGAAGAACACTCATAGAGAGGATAACAAATGCGTACACCAAAGAGATAGTAATACTGAATACCAAAAAAGATTGTCACCTCAAAGACAGAGACTAATTCCTAAAATCTCAATATGGTATAATTCCTTGCTACTTTTACTGATGCATCAAAATTGCACTGTTGAGGTACGGTACGGTTTTTTTTGCAGCTATTGTAGGTGCTAGATAATGTGGTATGGAAATAATACATGATTACTCGAAGAAACCATGGAAAATCATCTAGTCAGCTGTGTCATACATGATTACTCGAAGAAGCCATGGAGAATCATCATGAAGCTATAAAGTACTAATAGCTATGAGCACATAAGCGAAATCAATTATCAACAGAGCCAAATACTAATGGGCATTACAAAAGCTAGTACTACATATACGACACCGAGCTTATGCTTAGTATCCGTATCATACAAGTGACACAATCCAATCAAAGATCGAGATTGGGTTTAATAAGCCCCAACACACACATCATAGAGACCTTGCACATGTCAAAGCATTCAAACTTAGAAAACAATAGTAGATATTTTATAAGCTTAATTTACCAGCTCTGATTCTGATTGCGAATTGAGCCACCTGACATCGTCGCAACTGTTCTCATCCATGCGGATTCACCGCACAATATTGGGAGGAAAGGGGCGCATTATACCCATTAGTCCCAATCTCGAACCCACCCCTATACAACTCCATAGGCCAACCTCCACGCCTCGTCAAGCTTCCCATCCACACACCACCCTTTGATCAACACATCACAGATCCCATCCCCGGGGAAAAACTCATCCGCCAAACCTTTCACCATCTTCTCCGCCAACCCTGCGAACCCCTTCTTGCACAACTTCCCAACAATAAACTCCATCGAAACCCTATCCCTCGAAAACCCGTAACCCTTCTCCATCCTATCGAACAAAGCCACCGCCTCCTTCCCTCCCCATCCGATCAACACAAACCCTAAACAACTCCACCCCAACAACCCCTTTCCCTTTCACAAGGACATCATGAACAGCCTTGAAATCCTGTATCCTCCCAAAATAATCAACAAAATATGAATACACCTCATCAGTGACCTCCAATTTGGGGCTGACCCAATTCAAGAAATCGAACACCGATCGACCAGCATCAGGGGATGCGTTGAGAGTGTGGAGAATGAGCGATGGCGTGATGCTAATGTCTGAGAATGAGAGAACGTTCGGGTTTCGAATTCGGCGAATTTGAGGAGCTCTGCGGCGATTGATTGGGCGATTAGGGTTTCGTCATCGATTAGGGTTTTCACTGGTTGAGATGAGAAGAATCGATAGAAGAAATGAGAGGAATTAAAACGGGATTTTGAGGGGAAAGTGTAGGAATTGAGTGGCGGCGGCGGCGACGGCGGCGTCGGAGTGCCGGAATTGGTCTCGCCATTGCCGGAGAATTGTCGCCAGCAGCGATGTGTGTTGTTCGCGGTGAGTTTTGTCACTGCTTTGTTTTGTGGTTTTGGGTTTGTTTTGTTCTGGGGTTGAAATGGGTTTTGTTGTGTGTTTGGGGTTGATGAGTCAAGCCTATGGGTACAAAAAGGGATAGAAAAGTTTGAATAAACCAAAAACGATAACGCCATTCACTTTCGCATAGCCTTGAAAGGTTGTCTGGTTTAATGGTCGATGGATGAGAAGTGAGTTTTTAAAAGATCATACAAGATTAATGTTCAATAATGTTTAGCTTTGATTTTTGAGGATGTTGTGATGATTTCATATTATTGATACAGAGTAATATTTATTGTTTAGAGTATTCAAATTTTTCTTAGATATTATGAATGTCTTTATGTTTATGAGTAATCTAGTTATTAGTTATTAAGTGTCTTAATTTAGTTAATATCATCCTATGATACTGTCTCTTGATCTGATCATAATTAACTGTCGTATAAATGACGACATTTGGATCAGAGCTATGCACGAGGCGAATAGTATGTCCCAACTCATGTAGCATCACCAATTCTAAGTCAACTTGCAAACCTCCGCACGGATTTCACGCCTCGTCTGCATCGTAATGTGACTGTCCGTCTATCGGATAGAAAGAATGAGCCAGAATGCCACCTGGACTGTCTAAGGGATTTCCATCACCATGTTCGCCAGAAAGGATTGACCGTTAATATTGGAAGGTAATTGTTCAGGCACTTGTGTGAAACAGAAGCTCATGTAACGTCCCCATTATTGCAAGGCTCTGGAGAACAGAACGCTAGGGTCAATGCAGTGGGGATCCAAGGCGCTGTGCGTAAACTTATGAGTGATCACGGACAGAAACGAGGGCCATTTCAGTTCCACGGTTGCATAGTCCGATGCATCGGCGGTGGAATTTGTATTATGAGCACGTATCATATCGGTCCCGTTGATACTATCAGGAACCCTGCATCTCGACCTCATCATGAGTTTGGTGGTGCTGGCATCCAAGTAAGCAGTAGCGCTTAAACCAAAGTTGAGCTGATATTTTTTCATAACAGATTCTAAGGACTCGTCAAAGATGTTGTTTTCTTGCTTCTTGTGGAAGTGATTGCCTAGGTATCCGAAGCGAGCAAGGTAGCCTTTCAGTATGTTGTTAAGAATTTTGATCACAAATAAAGGAAGAAAAGTATTCTATTGATGAATAGAATTGAGATTTTACAAATCCCTCAAAAACTTCCTAAACCGATGCAATCATCGGAGGTAGACACTTTGTATTGTGTTTGATCCCTTTGTTTCTGGAGGATGGGATAATTTTTCAGGCTCAATCCCTTCCCCTTTTATAGTGATGAAGGTAGGAAATGTGAAAGAACTAAAAACGTGTTTTTGGTTTTCACCGGCCACTATTCACATGTGCACCGGCCACATGTTCACCGGCCACTGTTCACACATGCACCGGCCAAGCATTTGGCTGGACCTATCAATTCTCCCCCTCCAGCCACATCAATATATTTTTTTTTGA
>LIEC01005996.1:0-28382 GCA_001925005.1 Drosera capensis
TGAAGTTTCACAACAATTTTACGAAATACGATGTCTAATCGTTTTGTGATGCGAGTTAAAATTTATTTCGATAAAATCTCAAATCAAACAATTATATTAATTTTGAGATGGAAGGAGTAATAAAATTATGCTAAAAATTTAAGATTGAAAAATATAAGTTAAATTATTATTAATGTTTTATGATAATTTTATGTAAAAATAATAGATTGTCCCACGGAGTAATATAAAAACTTTTCGATCCATAAGTACAAAGGTTGAAACTGAAATGGGACGAAAGAAATATGTCAGAGAGGTTTTATCGTCTCGTAACACAGACAAAAATATATTCTTTCCATTCTATATAGAAAAAATAGCACATAATCCTCTTAAATTTTGACCTTTTATATATAACCCTTTTGAATTTTAAAAATAAACATATATCTTTTCGAGGGGTTTTCGAGGGGGGGAGGGGGTTGACAAAAAAAAAAATTTCAAGAGGGTAATATAAAAACTTCTCGATCCATAAATACAAAGGTTGAAACTGAAATGAGACCAAAGGAATATGCTAGAGAGGTTTTATCGTCTCGTAACACAGACAAAAATATACTTTTTCATTCTATATAGAAAAAATAACACATAATCCCCTGAAATTTCAACCTTTTTATATATAACCTTCTATTTTTATTTTTAGATCGTATAAAAATACATGTGACTTTTGATATTTGTTGAATTTTTCATTCTAAAACTATTAGATTTGTCTTATTCTTTGAGTCCCATGAAAATGATTGGATTTGTCTTATTTAGATATCTTATAAAAATTATAATGTTTTCTAATTTTATAAGGAATAACCTTAAATCAGTTGTAATACACCCACTAACTTTCTCATAGTTGTTACAATAAGTCGTATTTTTAATATTATTCAATACAAATTTAACATATACATAAAATTTTAATACAAATTAAAATATTATAATTTTCACGGAATGAAGAAAATATTTATTTAAATTCAACATTTACGTAAAAATCTCATCGCAACATTATCAAATACTCCTTTCATCTCATATCTCATCTACCATTGATTTTTTATTATTGATATAATAAATTCCACTATCATTAATAAAAATATTAATTTTTTTTATCAAATTCATATAAATTCAATTTATACATCACCACATTTCGATTTATATGAAAATGGGGGAGACTATGTCAACCATGTCAAGGGTAAGCAACTGAACACCAGAATTTCATTAGTCACGTTCTAGAATCATCAAGATTTTTCTACAGCCAACGACCAAAGCCCAAACCCCGCTCTCTCCTGCTCCCCAATCTTCCTCCTCCTCGATTCACCAGAACCTTCCCATCACATTCCAGAACCTTCCCTCCCCCAAACCCTATAAAAACCTTCGTCTCATTATCATCGACATCAAACTGCACTCAATACAGAGCTTACGCAGAATCCACCATAATCAACACTAGATCAAAATCTTCATACCAATCAGCATTCTCAACACAACAATGAATCCCCGTGGATTCTGGACAAGCCAATACAACCCCTATCGCCGCCGCCACCACGACGCGCCCCAAAGTCACTTCTGGGCAGCATCAGAAAACCCTACTCGAAAACCGAAAGTGATTCGAATCATTCCTGTTCAGTCACCGGAGACCGAGAGAATTAGATCAAATGCAGCGGCTAGGATTCAGAGGGTATTTAGAGGGTATCGAGTGAGGAGGAGTGTGAGGAGGATTAAGGAGATTGCGAGGGAGGTGGACGAGGTGGAGAAGAGGGTAATGGAGAAGGAGACGGTGGAGAGGATAAGGAATGAGGAGAAGGAAAGGTTGAGGGTGAATGAGATGCTGATGGGGTTTTTGTTGAGGCTTGATGGGGTGAGGGGGGTTGATGATGGGGTTAGGGTTTGTAGGAAGTTGGTTACGAAGAGGGTCGTCGCGTTGCAAGAACGGGTCGATTCAATTGTCGAAGAAAGGGATTGTGATGAAAGGGATTTAGGTTCTGAGGGGTTGGTGGAGGAGAATCGTAATGAGGATCAGAATGAAGGAATTGAGGGTCTGGTTGAGGCCCGAGTTGATGATCGTGGCGAAGAAGTGAAAATAGAGGAAAACGAGGATGATATGGAGATGACAGTTGAAGATGGACTCGATAGCAATGAGATCAAAGATTCAGAGGGATTGAAGGAGGAGAATCATAATGTGGATCGAATTGATGAATGTGTGGATGTAGCAGAGCCTCGGGTTGGTGATGGCGGCATGGCAATGGTGAATGTACATGAGGAGAATAAGGCTGATGGTTTGGAAACGGCCGATGGAGATAAAGTCGAGAATCAGGAATGTCCTGATGCAGTGGTGTGTGATGCTGCTGGTGTTTTGCAAGACGATTGGGTCATGTTAACTAACAAGGGGGGCGATGTGGATGTGATGGTTGACACAAATGAATCCATGGATGATAGATTGGGGACTGAACTGGCCCTGAGCGGTGTTCTTGATTCAGAAACGCTTTCGAATTCAAAGAGCTTGGTTGACGACAATGAGGCAAAGGGTGAAGGCGAGATGCAACAATCCATGTTAGAGGAAAAGCGCTTGGATGAGGATACTTTGGCTGGAGAGAACAAGAGGAATAGAGAGTTGCTTGAGAAGATGATGGAGGAAAACGAGAAGATGGTGAATATGATGACCCAATTGTTCGAAAAGAGCGAGAAGCAAACACAGATGCTAAGCTCTTTAGCCAAAAGAGTTGAGCTCCTGGAGCAGGCTTTTATGTGTGATCTCCTGAGAAGGAAGAAGAAGAAGAGTTTGCCATAGATGATTTTGCCTTCTGTACATTAACGATACAATTGTAACATCTTTTTGTGATTCTTTTACTTCGGTTTCTGGTTGTGTTTTGTGATCAGTTGAAATGAAATAAATTCTTGATTTGCTGAGTAATGATTAATATGTGCCACATTATGATTTGATTGTCACTCCTTGTTCATGCAAAATGAGTTATATTGGAGAATGGTTTGACCAGAGTTGGAGATCATGGGAATGAAGTTTCTGGTTCATTCCTAATGCATCTGGCCTGGCGGTGTTGATGCTGCTGGAACAATTGGTTTTGTTCAGAATATTTGATGCAAGTATGGATGAGTGAAAATAAAAATTATACTCCAATTCACTTTGCTTCTACAAAAGCACATTTGACGTGGTGAGAGCATATGCAAGTTCGGTAAACCACACAAAAGCAAACTAAAACAAAACATTCATGGTAGAGAGAAATAATTTTATTTTATCCATTGAATCAATCTTTTTCAAAATTTAATCAATCACTGTGTATTATTGAAAAAACTATATTAGTATGATAAGAACACATAGATTATCATCTACTGATCTAGATCTCAAATTAAAAATAAACAAAGTTGTTACATTTACGTCTGTTCGATCTTATGTGATCGGATGAACTCCCATTTCACCAGCCTCACATGATAATTTTGGGGTAAGTAACGTTCACACCGACAAATACAATCAAAAGGACAAACTAGAACAAGGATTCACAAACTTGGAAAATCAAATCTGCCGAGAAACCCTTGCGACGCCGGCGGCGAAGTCCATACCAATCATCGTCGTCGCAATTCTCCCCTCGGACCCTTATTCTCCCAATCAGAACTCGGCTCATCGCGGCCTCGATCGATCACAAGGTTCGCTCATGCTCATCAATGCGTCAATTACAAAATCTTATCGCGTTTGATTTTTGATTTTTGTGTTCCATTTGCTCGATTTACTCGATTTACTCGATTTGTGCGCTTGCTTCGTGTTCGAATTGTGTGTGATTGCGGTCATTGTTCACTTCGATTTTACTGAATTGCGAACGGTACTCGATTCCAATGGCGGTTCATTCTGATCAATTACATACAAAGTTCTGTGCGTGGTTAGTGAGATTGTGTGTGGTTGGTGAGATTCCATGGAAAAAAATTATGAGTTGGTGCGCTATCGAGGGGCGCTACATGCATCAAAATCAATAAAAGGGAATGGGGAATCGTTGAGAAGACAATGATATGCCAATTTGTGAACTGAACGATCCCGTTGTCGTTAGTCAGACTATGTAATAGTTATGGAAAAAGGGAGTTGGTTACTAGCAAGACATAAGTTGTGTGTGTGGAAAGCTATGTATTAGTTATACCATCAGTATATTGGCGCCCGCCCAGGTAATAAATTATATCTTGTTAGGCATCGATACACTCAATGATTAAACATTAAAGAAGAAGTGACACAAGATTTACGTGGTAGATCGATTCACGGCTCAAGGAGGCCATGCTCAGGGACTGCCAGCCACCACCACACTCGGCTGCCAAAGGCCATGCTCAGGAAGTCACCCTCGCCGGTACGTGCCTTGCTCCTTTGTCCGAGCCTCCAATTTGCGTTGGATCAGAACCACAACTCATCACGCAAGACACTGGTACTTCTGCTCTGTTGGACATCCTTGGTTGCTTGGTTCAGCTCGAACCTTATCATTAGAGTAAGGGTGCACTTGGTCATTAATATTTGGTAGCTTGAGATCAAAGTTTGATGCCTTGATGATAGTGTTATTGCTTCTTTTTTCTGCCCATGCTATACCGTGCAGTTTGATTTTGCCTAATTATAGAGGCATCATCTACTCTACCCTCAATATGTTGTTTCCTGTTTGTTCAAACAGAGATATCAGTATATTTCTTATTTGACTAGCGTGAACAATATCTTAAATCTTATATAAGTGACTAATTATTCATGAATTGATCGTTTTGTAGGACTATTTATCCTGATATCATTAATATTTTGTTGGCTACGTATATATCATCATATATTTTTTAGTAATTATTTTGATTTTATCAAGAATATTTAATAGATTCATAAAATATGTATAATTCATGACATTTTTTTGGTTAATCTTGTTATAAAATATTTTCACATAAGAATGAAGATACTTTTAATTACAGAACGAATTTTTCATCTTTAATTTTTATCCAATAAATGGTTAAATCCATGAATTAGATAAAACGATATGAATAGATGAAAAATATGAAAAAATGAATGATTTTTTCCTTCTTTTTTTTAATCATGTTTTAAATATTATAATGTGAAAAGCTATCATTTTTTCATCCAATGTCAATCATGCGTAGGGAACAACATGAATATAAAAAAATATTATTAAAATAATTTTTAAATTATTTAGATATTTTATTTATATTTGATAATGTTGTCAAATATTTTCATAAAAAAATTTGGGTAAACAATATGAATGTATATGCATTCTACAATATAATATGTATAAAATTGTCATGATATTTATTCTATTTTTAGTGAGATGATTATAGTTATCAAATTAATCGTATCACATCATGAATCAGATCAACTTGTTATAATATGTGATATAAAAAATTTTGGTTTTTTTTTTCTTTTTGGCAAAAACTCTTGGTTTTTTTTTTGTAAAATATTTTTAATCGTATCATTTTTTCGTAATAATTTACACTAATGATATAAATATTTACACACATATTTTTTTATTACGACATATATAAAAGGTTAATAACATCTATGAATTATAAAAGAGAAAATATGAAAAAAAAAACATTCTTTTTTTATATAACTATTGATGTTGATTATTAAGTATATAGAAAGTGAAATTATTATTGAATCTTTCAAAATAATTGAATTGTTTGATATATAGATATTAATATAGGATGGTATATCATGACATCTCATTAGATGATATACCATGGTATATCATGGATGGTACAGTGAATTAAGAATATATATTGATGTGTTGTCATGTTCTTGCCTTCTTGGTTATCACATGTTCTTGGTAATCTGAAGTTGATTTACGATGAAATGCTTTGTAATTGTGTTGCTTTCCTTCTAATTTGTACTATCCATGGAGTTGCTACTTGCTGCAAACTATAGATTAGAGCTTTTTCACCATACCTGGTCTTTCCTCCTTTCTTTTTTTTTCATCATATCTGATCTTTGAAAGCATTCTAGTCACTGTCTTTGCATGTCTCGCAGTTTATCTTCTTCTTCTAACTCGCAAACAGGGTGTTTGCTTAGAGGCGATCTTTGATTAGACCCGGTGAGAAAGAAGCAGAGGAATCAAAAACCACGGGTCACAACACCGTGAAGTGTCTATGGAGGAAATGCTGGACTGAAGGTATGGTAAAGGTGAGCACGGGCGGCAGGATCCCTATCAGTTTGAGGAACCCCGCCACTTCTAATTTTTCCTTTAGGAGTCCAACCCCCCTTTCTCTTTCGCTCTTGATCTTCCTTTGTGGCCTCTCCATCTTCTTCTTTCTCCTCTATTCCACTGAGGTGTTTGATGAAGATCAACAAAATAGTTTTCCAACTAATTTACATGAGGATGTGGCATCAGATCTTCAATCTCAGCAAGTGGTACGTGTGGTTTCCGATTTTGGTTCTGTCTATTCAATTGATGCATTTCACTAGATTACCGATATCTCATGTTTGAAATATTTCATTTGTGCTGGCATTTAGTTTGGTTTATGTGATTGAGCTGCAATGATTTATGTTGTGTGCCATGGTTTGTTTGCATTAATTTTTATTCATCTGTGGCACGGTCAAATATAGAGAAGGATCCTGGAGATTTAGGTATGTGATGTTGGGTACTTGAGTTCCCTATGCCCAATCAAATTGTGATAACAAACATTGTTCTAATGGATGATGGAGTGGACCTAGTTAGAAGGGATTCAGTATGGTATTAAGACTAAACATCTCATGATTTGATTATGCTTTCCGAATGTGGATGATACTGATGTATAGAAATCTGTAATTTTAGTTGGGATATTTTTCTTGTAGTTATTGATGATAATGGCACAAATTTTTTTCCTTGAGATCCATGATAGTGATTATTTCATTTTTCAATTTCCTTGTTTATCCTGATGTGTAGAGTGTGCTTTGCAACAAATTTTTAAGACTCCGGATGATGGACCATGGGATGCTACTTTCAGTAATGGCCTAAACCAATGTATCAACCCGACTATGAAATACAAAGGTGTTTCTGGCACAACCTTAAGATTTCTTGGTGTCTATCTATATCTATGTTAACTATTTCATGGAGCATATGGGCATACATTTGCTTTTATGACAATCTCGTGAGACCTTGTAACTATTGCAGCTTTGATTTTTGTTTCCAAGCTCCCATGTGTTTATCTGTGCAAGTTTCTGCTCTTTCAGCTATCCTATTCATATGACCTTGTCGTTATCATACTAACTTTTGGAGTGCATGAAACTCACTTTCATTGGATTGTTCTATCCTTTTACTTCTCCAGGTGTGCATGAATCCAGGCACTATTTGACTGTTCGGACAAATGGGGGACTGAATCAGATGCGTACTGGAGTAAGATGCTTTATTCTCGAGTCTGCAATTGACAGAAAATGTTGGGTTTTAATCATATTAATTTGGCTAATTATCTCATATGAAATAACTCCATGCTCCTATGTTTGACTGCTTATAATCCTAACTCAATTACTCAAATGTGCTTTCTTATACCAGCTGGGAAAATTTTCTCTTGGTATTATTTCTATCACATGTCTATCCTGAGAAGTTTGCTTCCTTTTTACTAGATAGCTGACATGGTGGCTGTGGCACACATGATGAATGCAACATTAATGATTCCTCAGCTTAAAGATTCCAGGTTTTACATTCTTTCGTACTCTCTGGGTTTTCTCTTTTCAACATTTTTGTGATAATTCGGTTTCTTAACTTCTTGAATCCAAATACAGTGTTCTCAGACATCTTTGATGAGAACCATTTTTTTTCAAAGTTTGGTTGATGATGTGACGTTCGTGAAGGAACTTCCTGATGAATTGGAGAATGCTCCACGAGCCCGCAAGCACTTCAGTTCCTGGTCTGGATTGAGCTACTACGAGGAAATGACACAGCTATGGAAGGAGTACAAGGTGAGAGACAATATTTATTTGTTGTTTGTTTGCTTCTTTTGTCATCCTTGAAAGCAAAAGGGCATTAGACGCTTCACTGTTTATCTGTTGCTGTCCCTGAGATGAAAATATTGATGTGAAATTCTCACCCCTTTGTCACCCTTGTCCTCTCTTTCCCTTTATCACTTGAATGTTGTGGGCTTCCTGCCTCACTATGGTTTACTTCTTTGGAAGAAGTTAAGATTATTTCCACTTGCTTATGAAGTTGACATGAAAATGCTACTTGATGATGGCGGAAATATCAAATTGTAGAAAGGACAGGGGAGAAGATGGGTGAAAAAAGTGGCTAATTCTGAAGCCTTTGCATTAAGCTAATATGATCACTTTGTAGGTAATCCATGTTGCCAAATCCGATTCCAGAGTTGCAAATAATGACTTGCATCTTGACATCCAGCGGTTGAGGTGCCGTGCTCTTTACCATGCATTACGGTTTTCTCTTCCTATTGAGAACCTTGGGAAGGTCTGGAATAGTTCTCTTGATTATTACTTTGTGCATTTTTTCTATAACCATTACATATGATCAAACGAAATCCCATAATGAAGCTCTTAATTGATGGAAGGCTACTTTGTAATTGTTTGCATGAGATATTTAATGGTGTTAAATTTCAATGATGTTTCTGACACATGACAGTGATATCGCAGAGGCTAGTTGATCAACTCAGATCACGCGGGGTCGTTACATTGCTCTTCATCTAAGATATGAGAAAGACATGCTTGCTTTCACTGGGTGTACCTATGGTCTCTTTTCAACAGAATCAAATGAACTGAAAGCTTTAAGGTAATTACCAATTTGAAGCCCAAGACATTACTGAAAGAGTAGTTAGAAAACTGGATACATTGTGAGGCTTTTGTAGTCCAGTGATTGACATAGCCGTCCGTCTGATTTCCTGATTTATCTCCGAGTTCAACTTGGCAATGAGAATGTTACTACCCGAAGCACCCAAATTAACATGGGGATAGAGTAAGGTAATTGATACTTCCAAGATCTTTTTTGATCATCCAAGGCTACATTGTGAGGAAGGGGTATTTTTGTCCAAAACAAATTAGATGAGTATGATGCCTTGGAGGTATCATTTTTTGTCTTGGAAATAGTTATCCCCTAGAATAATCTTCATATGTTCACAATACAAATATGTTGGACATATTGCTTCTTTGTTATGTATTGTAACATATTCAAGATGTACCTTTCTTCTCCGATATCATTTCAGGCAGACGACCAATCATTGGAAGATAAAGAAACTAAACTCTACTGAGCAGAGGAATGCTGGCCTTTGTCCGTTGACACCGAAAGAGGTTGGAATATTTCTCAGTGCTCTCGAATACCCTCCCTCAACATTGATTTACGTTGCAGCTGGGGAAATTTATGGTGGACGATCTCGCTTGAAAGATTTGAAATCACGGTTTCCAAATTTAGTGTTTAAGGAGGTACTTGTTTTCTGCTCGTTGATCTACACTTAACAGCTTCTGCAGAGCTGCTCATGTTCTCGAAACTAATGTCTCCTGCATCCAGGAATCAGTCGCATTTGAAGAGGAATTAAGGGCATTTTCCAGCCACGCATCTCAAACTGCTGCACTTGACTATATCATCTCTGTGGAAAGTGATGTCTTCATGTCATCTTATTCGGGGAACATGGCGAGGGCTGTTGAGGGGCATCGCAGGTTCCTAGGCCACAGGAAAACTATTACTCCAGATAGGTATCCGCTTTAGACCAGTATTGCAACTTTTACCCGATTCATGGTTAATACAACACAAGTATATGACACCGAGCACTTATGTGGTACATTAATCTCATCTTCTTTTTTTTGTTTGTGTGCATTTACAGGAAGGGTCTTGTTAAGGTTTTTGATAAACTGGAGTCGGGACAGTTGCAAGAAAGATCATCTTTGTCTGCCATTGTGGAAAAGATGCACAAGAATAGGTACTCAACTCGCTTTACTTGTCACTGCTTTACCTTTCCCGTCACATTTTCAATCATGGCGATATTTTTTGCTCATAGAAAAAGTAGAAGGATAGTTGCACCTTTGTTACAAAGTCCATAGTCTATAGTGATTATGAGCTCCTACCTTTAATAAAGAAGCATCCAAATTTCGAATTCAAAGGCTGGGTTCCAGCAGAACATTCAATTGTATCAAATTGCCCTTGAATGATGATAAACAAGTTTAAGCATAACCACGGCGATAACTTTAGTTTTGTATTTTTGCTTTTGCTAGGTGTTCTGGAATTGATCTCCCTTTGATCAAGTTACTTTTTCCATTTCGAAATTTGTTTATGTTTTGACATAGTAACCATATACCTGCGTCGTTGTATCTATTATTGGTAAAAGATGTATCTGGTTGAGCCATCCTTGTATGTAGGATCAAAATCATGAAACTTTGTACTTCCCTGTTCTAACAGACGTGCTACTAGGAATCTAGAATCGTACCATCCTGTTTCATTTGCAAAACATGAGCATTAACATAAGTAAAATTGATTGGCAGGCGAGGAGCGCCAAGGGAAAGGATGGGCCCACCCCCGGGGATCAAAGGCCGAGCACGATTCAGATACGAGGAAGCTTTCTATGTTAATCCATACCCCGAATGTATCTGTCGTTGGAAGTCGTGACACATACAAAGTGCATGGATTGGGGAGTATTGATATGATATCGTCCAGCATCTTCGGGCTGTTTTCATGCCATAAACTATGGCAAGCTTAATGCCGAGAATGACCATATGAAACAAACCTCAATGTTCGTTGTACATACCGCTATGATTCTCAGGCGTACGATTTCTCAATCTCTAGCTCTTATTTCCTCTCTGTTTCTCGGTGTTTGTGTGATATAAATGACTTGCGAGTGACGAAAGGCCATTTATTTGCGAATTAGGTGTATGTGAACTTGTTTAATTTGAACTTATTAGATCTTATGAAACCTTTGTCCAATTCACGTGTCACTGGCTCTGACTTTGGGCATGGAGAAACCCGTGAAATGCAAATTATCATATGATGATAAAAGCAAGTCCACGCAATTATTGATACATTCATGACACTCTAATTCAATACCATTCATTTTATGGTCTTATGACCAGTTGCACCCCTTCTTCACCAATAACTTGCAGAACTTTCACGTGTTTATATGTACACCATGTTGAGGACTCACATCACTTGGTATGATTTTGCTGCGAATTTTTTTAATGGGGCACGAAACACATTAGACTACTTCACGAATAAATCGATCATGAATGTCGATGTCATGACTTGGTTTTGACAGTGAAGCTGTACATAAATGGAGCATTTCATGTTTCTTTCTACGGACAGAGTTGTGTTAATTATACTCTCTCTGTATATCTCTGGTTGACGCTGATTGAGTTCAAAGTTTGTGATCATTTCTGGATGGTTCGTACCAAAAAAAGGGGAAATTAATGATGTATTTAACCATATTGAAAGAAATAGTAGCAAAAGAGAATACATTCATATATTCTTCTACGAATTGAGGAAAAGATCTTTTCTCCATAGATATGAA
Organism: Drosera capensis; assembly: GCA_001925005.1. NCBI lineage: Eukaryota > Viridiplantae > Streptophyta > Magnoliopsida > Caryophyllales > Droseraceae > Drosera > Drosera capensis. The sequence goes on from LIEC01005996.1 coordinate 11,449, forward strand.
TCTGTTCATATCACTTGCGTCGTGACTCTCACTTTAAAAAAAATTCTATTTCTCACCGTGATTGATGGAATTAAATACAGATCTTTGGTTTGTGTACTGGAAAGTTCTTACATTCTTTCTTCTACGATTTTAGTGTCTGATTCCAAGAATGTGCTCAACACTGTTCATAACAAAATTTCAAGGGGGAAAAGAAAGAAAACAGAGCCAAAGTTCATGTTAGGCCACCAAATCTCAACCCACCTATCTAAACCAGCAACAAACCAATAAGCATGAATAACTATTCAACACGGATTTTGTTTATCGGTCTCGAAGAACTCCGGTGCAAGTTTACCTCGACAAACCGGACAAACCCTCTGTTTCATCAACCATGTATCAGCACACTCGACGTGAAACCCGTGATTACATCCCGGAACCATCCTCGCCACCTCCTCGTTCCCTATCTCGTCCAAACACACCGCGCAATCCGTCCCCATCATGAGCTCCTTCCCTTTCACCCTAGGCAGCTTCTCCAGTTCCGCCACTGTAAGCCCCCTATTCGGCTTCACGGGCGGATCAAATCTATCTTCACTACTATTGCCGCTATTGACTCGGCCTAACCCGGTTGAGTACCATAACAAACACATGTAAACAATGAAAACAGCGCTCATTCCTGCACACGGCAGGAAAAGCGCTAGGAACACCGCGAGCAACATCTTTAGCTTTGATCAGTCGTGGTCGGTTTGGTCGATTTGGTATGGTTTGATTAGGGTGGGTTGTGATGAGGACGAGAATGATGTCGGAGTTCCGTTAGAGGGGGAGATTGTCGAGGACAGGCGACTTGGGTGATTTTATAGGTCGGGTTAATGTACGTGTGTTGTGGTGTTTTTGTGTTCGGGAGAGGGTTGGCTATTCTGTAACATAGCTGTCACTGTCGTTTCAATTTTCGAACCGCCGTTGAAAGGTACGTTTAAGGGTGTCAATTTTTTGGGTATTGAATTTAAGTATTTTCCAGAAGATACTGATGATATTGTTTGAAATTAGATACTAACATACCAAATCAATTTTAATCGATGATACACTGATTGAAAAGGTTGATATATTTAAACCAAAAAAGTAAGGGCGATTTATTAAATCAAGGGGAAAACTAATGATCATAGTTGATACCAAGTGGTTTGCAACTTAAAGTGGTCTTGGTCAGCTTATTTTTTGAGACCGTTTCATGATATATTCCGAAATTACCAAAAGTGTGAACCATAATATCATTTACACAATTTGCAATGTAATACTAATGATAAGTCATGCAACTTGTGAGAAATTGAAAAGAAAAGCCTATAATACCATCTAAATTTCGGACGATATAAAAAAGATTGTTTTCTAATGTTGTTTATATATTTCGAATCTTATGATTAGAGAAAAGTGTTTTTTATTATTGAGTAATTCTTTCTAACAAAAATCTCACATATAGTAAACACGACAAACTTTTTAGTACTGTAAATTTCAGAACACGAGGAATAATATCACTGTAAACCACTTGAGAAATCAGGGAAATAAATGTAAGCAAAAGAGTACAAACAGCAAATGTCTAGCTAAGATCAAAACAGTGAACTTGGGAAAATGGGGCAAAACAAAAGCAGCTAAAAACAGGGATGGTGCAAAAGAAATTGACGGTTCACAAAAAACACAAAAACAAAAAGCATTCAATGTTATGTGTTGAGTTGTGTGAAGATGTGTGCAAGCAAAACCAATGTGTGGAATTTTGACGTGTGATTTCTTGTGCCTATATGTACAAGAAAACAAAGTGTAACGTCCATAAATTGAAGCATGGTGATGTGGAGAAAGTTGTACGAATGATTTTCTTCGGTTTTGTTAATGGTGATGCAATATTCAGTTCCATATGTAGCTACCATATGACATTAATTTAAGTGTCTAAAGTTATGTCTCCGTGCTATTTTTGGAAAAGTTATGAAAAACATAGTACGCAATGTACGTCAGATTTCTTTAATTTTCCAACATGATATAAAAGCAAGAGAAAAAAAGTGGATCTATCGACTAATCATATATATAAATTTATGTGATTGGATTTTTTAATTTTAAGATAAATGATTGATATTTAAGATGTATTTTTCTCTTTTCAATTAACATAAAAATGATTTTTTTATCTCAATTATTAATTTTAAAATTTAACAATCTATTCATATATAAATTTATATATGAGTAATCATAAATTCATGAAACCCTTAAATCAGAAATATGATATTGGAATCACATATGTGAATAATGTCTTCCCTTTTTGATGTTTCTTTGACGTTTGGTTTGAGTGGAGTAAAGTATTATCGTCCATCCTGGGAGCAACTTCGATGACCTCTTATTTTGGTAGCCATTTTAATATTTTGACAACTCTAAATGATAATTTTGAGTGAGAAAGATGTTATGTTCTACTCCCATTATTATCATTTTCATTGTCAAAAAATAAAAATAGCTACAATAATTTCAAATTTCATTGGTGCAAGACATTGTCATGTTCAAGAATAGTGCATTTATTGGGTTGAAATGATTAATAATTAAGGTTGATGTTGAAGGTGACATAAATGATGATGTCATTTTTCTTATCAAATTTGACATTGTTATTTTTTGATAATATATTTGACAATGGGATGTGGATGAATATTCTAATTTCTATTGTTAAACATGAAAATGACATTTCATGTGGTAATGGGGTGGAGTTTCTCGGACAATCTTGTTTTTGATAAACATTTTATTATTTAGGTTTTCACTGCAGATCTAGATTCAAAATTATGAAAAACGGTAAAGATAATTTTGTATTCGTTTATATTAAAGACGTGATGTTCTATATCGATCTATGTCTAAATATAATCAATTAAATCTTACATGTGCATGGTATCAGAGACTAATTAATTAGGCTAATTATTTGATCTAGTAAATTGTGATTATCGAACTCTTCATCAAGTCGAATATGAGCTGGCTGATGTGGGGTGGACTTCAGGCTCAAGTCGAATAGATGCTCCTAAGCCAATGCTAACAACATGTCTCTCAAAGACACAAGGGCGAAGGTCTTAATTAGTAGATCTGCAACCATATCATCTGTTTCAATATGTTCAACTATAACTTCATCGCTCTTGACCTTCTCCTTGAGGGCTATATATGTACCTCTATGAGTTTAAACCTTGTGATACTCCTATTGTTGTTAACAAACAACACAATAGAGTTATTATCATAGAACAACCGGATGGGTTTTAACACAAAGTCAACAACATTCACCTTTTGCATGAAATCCCTTAGTGAGATGGCTCGATTGGCTACTTTATAACATGGTACTAACTTTGCCTTCATGGTTGAATAGGCAACCAGCTTTTGCTTTTCATTTTTCCAGGGCACTGCTCCGTCTATCATCATAAACACATAATCGAAGGTGGATTTTTTGTCATCTGGATAACTAGCCTTCACGCTGTAGATTTTCCACTCTGTGATATGTCAGTATATAATTTCTGGTTCGCTTCAAGTACCTCAACACCTTCTTGACAGCTACACTATGATCCTGACCTGGATTACACTAATATCTACCAAGAAATCCAGCTGCAAAAGCAACATCCTGTCTAGTTCATATTTGAGCATACATAATGCTCCCAACTGCACTCTCATAACATACTTTCCTCATGGCTTCTCGCTTAAGATCATTATGAGGACATTGTGATAGGCTCAACTTATCACCTTTAGTAACAGGTGCCACTCTAGGTTTACAATCCAACATGTTGAACTGTTCTAGTATACGATCAATGTATTTCCTCTGAGAAAGACTCAGCAGATGTCGTGAACGATCTCTCGAAATCTGTATGCCAAGCACAAAATTAGCTTCTCCTAGATTCTTTATATCAACACCCCTTGATAACAAGCACTTTGTCTCATGAAGTAAACCCATATAACGAGAAAAATATCATACACATAGAGGTAAATGGAATAAGGCAAAACAAATAGACGACACATAAATCCTTCACTATTATTACTGTGATTAGTTATCCCATCTAACTATGATATTTGATAAATAGAATTATGACTCCAAATTGACATTTATTTATTATAGCGAGCGGCATGCGAGGGTCGAGGGAGGGGCAACGTGTTAAGGCGAGGGTGAGACGATGAGTGGGGGGACGAGGGTTGGTGGCCAGGCGATCGAGCAACAGACGGTCATGGGACGGGCGACGGACAACGATTGATGGTTAGAAGTCAACGATCGTATTCGATGATAGTAAGTCGACAGTTGATTTCGATCAAAGGGTGACGGTCAATGATCGACGGTTTACGGGTGATGGGCGATCGACGAGCTACAGTCATCGATCGGACGGCTATTAGCGATCGATTGTCGATTATTGGCATTGAAATTCTTTTCTCAAATGATGGGATTATATTAACTAATAACATCATCGTGTGAGATTAATAATAAGGGGATTAGAGTTGTTATCCCTTAAATACGATTGGTAATTGAGGCGTTTTTATTCTTCCAAAAATGAGATTAATAAAAGGGAAAATTGCTCGTGTTGTAGACAAAAGGCTGAAAACTATTGCAGGATTAGTTTTTACCACAAACTTAAAAAGAAAGAATTACCAATAGGTTATACAAAAGATTTTTTTTACCAATCAATTATCATCATCATTTTTGTTCTAATTTATCATCTTTTAATTTAAGAAATAAAATATTTTATCAATCAATTACATTAATAAAAAAAATACAATAAAACCTTAATCTATTTTTTGGTCGACTCTTGTTCGCATCGCCGTGGGAGTCGATAGTGCACCCAAAAATCCATTAGATTCCTTCCCTCGAACCACCGGAGCAGACAGTACATCCAAAAAATTCAACCCCGACGAGCTAACAGTGCATCCAACAAATCAAGCCCCAAAATGTGCACCAAAAAATACATCCAAAAATCATAATTAAGCCCCGACGAGTCGATAATGCACCCGAAAATCAAACCTTGATGAGCTGACAGTGCATTTAGAAATCATACCTTGACCAGCTGACAACGCACCCAAAAATCATAATAACTGTTTTTTGTTATTCTGTGATGGTGTCGTCTTTACTCCGTCCTAATTAAATATTTAGGAATGATTTTTTGATAAATAAGTTTCAAAAAAATGATTAATTGATGATAAAATCTTAAAAAAATATTTTAAACGAATATTGTGTTGGGTAAGACCCTGTAATAGTTTTTTGCCTTTTGTCTGCTACAGAAACACTTTTCCTTAAAAAAAAATCAGTTATCCAATCCCTTTATAATGTGTACCAAACGCAATTTTAATGTATGCGAGAAGCTGAAATGTATGTCAAAACAAATACAAAGTTTTCAATATACAAGTTCCCTAAGTTTCATCTAATATGTAAGTTCCATTTCATTGTCATCCAACGAAACGTAAACTTGGAAAAGTTCAAGGTTTTCCAATCTAATACTAAGGCTGTTAAAACAAATCCAAAACCGATAATGGAATCGAAACCTAAACCTAAATCGACTAACCAAAATCGATTAATCATATAATGATTGGTGTGGTTTTGGTTTTAGAAATGAAACCGATTAATCGACGATTTTGAACCGTTTAACTGATTAGAATAACCAAACTCATAAACTGTTTAATCGAACCGATAAACCAATTAGTGAAACCGATGAATCTAACCAATAAACCGTTTAATTAATTAGAACTGTTTAAGAACCAATTATGAACCGTTTAACAAAAATCCATTCTGTTTAATCGAAAACCGATTCCTAATTAATGGTTTCGATTTTGGACTTGAAATTGTTTAATAATCGATTTGATTTTGATTTTAGTGGTTTAAAATAAAATCGATTAAACGATCAGATCGATTAACATCCTCATCTAATACTAGTATCACAAACACATTACACGTTACATAACTATCATCAAACTACTATCATAACTATCATCAAACTACTATCATAACGCCTGTTAACATTACTATATACTATATATATTTCATGTATACATCTAAGATATCGTTGTCGTGTTATCAATGGGTATGGACCCTTTTGTCACTAGTATGTGAAGAAGCATCGAGCACATATAGCTGTTTGTCTCTCACTGATGCCCTGCTGAGCAGGTAATTTAAACAATAGTAAAATTAATTAGAGGGCTCAACCTTCAGCCCTCTGCAGCCTGCAGGTCCATGTTTCTGTCTTGTTTTGCTGTGTGGTCATAATAGCTTCGAGCTCCTTTCCAAATTTGGTCCACGATTACTATTCGTAGAGATTATAGGGACGTTTTTCTCCTTGAATATGTAGCTAACACTCATTCTGGATTCCGAAGCAAGCTATTGAGGTCATTTTTGTATAGTCACATGCAAACTCGATTATTATCTAAGATAATATGTAAACTAATGGTTTAGATCTATGCACCTCGACATAAAGATTGTTTCCTGCGTTATATATATACAATTAGTCCATTCATCGTCATTATGCTCTCAACATTAATCCAGATTGTCACGAATACAGTACATGTCAATAGAATTACCTATAGAAGTTCCCGTACTGTGTAAATCCTAGTAAGTAGGTTTTTCGGAGCCAACGAATGCAACTACCAATATGTTCAGGCAAGCTTTATACTTTAGATGTTTTTCTTTTAAAAAAGAAAATCCTCAATGATTTTTTTTTTGTCAACCGAATAGTCCCTAAATACGGATGATCTTTTAAATCAACTTTCGATGACGAACTCACCATCACTAAATAACTCGGCACTCAATAGGTGTTTAAAGTTTCTTCCATCCTAACAAAAAACCTGGATCAAGCAAGGATTTAGTGCCACTTTTTGGACCAACCTACATTTCGAAGCCAAGTACATCGCGATCAAAGTTTTAGATATGGGATCAGCTAAGAGACAAATTTAAGATCGCATATCGGCAACCCGAAGCTAGAATCGTATGAGGCTATGAGCCAATGATATTGACGGTTTAAATACACGTGGGAAGAGCACGGCGACACATCTATTAAGGAAACATAGGTTTCCCTTTTTGGTAGCTAACTCTAGTTCGAGTGAAGTACTTCGCCTAGTTTATGGGAAGACAGATGGTGATTGTTGCAGGTAAGACGTTCAATCGAAAAGATTCATGAAAGGTGTCGCTGATTAGTATGATCATACTGTCACAAATCTAACATGATCGGCTTTGTCTGTAACAGTTTGTCATCGTTCATTGTGGAACCATAAGAGCTTGAAACATGAGGCCTCGTGTTTGTCCAACTTCTCTTGCTATACTGCAATCAGTAATCTAGCAGTATAAGATGGCGTTAGACTTCACCACGTGTACTACTATAAAGGAGTCAAATCGAGCCGAGTCGGGCAGAGCTTAGGCTCGACTCATTTAGGATTCGATGAGTTTTGGGTTTGAGTTTAGGTTTGATTCGAGCCTAATCAATTCGAGTCTAGTCGAATTCGAGTCGAGCCAAACCTATTAGGAATAAATCACAATATCTTTAAAATTTAAGTTTATAAATCATTTCTAAAGTTACTATCTAGAAATTTAAATTGATTAAATTAATATTGAAAATAACATAGTTTGTCGATTGACCTTGAATTGAAAAAATCATTTCATTTGGGCGCACCATCACCTAATACTAGTTATATATATATATATATATAAAGAAAATCTAATTTTTAGAAAAAATAATGAATACTAGATCAGAGTTTTACAAGACTCTTGAATATTTTATATATATTTATGAAAAATAAATCATATATGCATACATATAAATTCAAACCTTAAACAAGCTATATTCGAGCTGACTTGATGAGCTTATAAATAAATCGCCTCGTGAGCCTCTCGTAATACGTGCCTCAAGTTTGGCTCATTTAATTTCACAAGACTTAAACTTAAACTCAAATTTGTCTCACGATCTTCATAAATGATTCTCGAGTCAAAGCTTTTATCGAATTGAGTCAAACAAGTTCACGAACGGGTTTGACTCATTTACAACCCTAATCATATGTTTTTCATTTAATGACTTCTACCTCTAAATAAAGTGTTGCATATATTATTTTGATGTCTATTCCTTCCTTACCAAGTTAATCGAAATATTTTGATCCGTCACGAAAATTTATGTGTGATAAATTTATATGAATTTTGATTAAAAATAATATTTTTTTTTATGATATTGTAATTTACTATAACAGTTGATTATGGAGTTAGTAAATGTAATGTAACTCATGAATTAATATTTTGATTATGGAGTTAGTAAATAATATTTTGTTATGTTAAAAAATTAAATTTATTTATTTTAGAACGATAAAAATTTTTTTGATTAACATGAAAAAAAATACAAGTCGTATCATCTCAAATATACCGATATTTCACTGTGGCATGATTATTTTCAAATAACTGTGAAAGGGTTTTGCAGCACTAAGAGCATTCGCAGCAATATTCTTATAAGGCTCCTAATCTCTATATTTAGAAAATACATAAGAATAAGTTATCTTTATTTCTATCCCTAAATGACTTTCTATATTTCATTTTCTTTCATATTTTTAGGGGATGAAAATTTGAACCTAAATCTTTTTTTCTTAATTTATATCTTTTATGACTAGATGATAATTATTAAAATTTAAAGAAATTTATAAAATTCTAAAAATTATTTATTTGTATTCAAATAATTATAATCGTTTTTTAAAATTAAAATATTTCTTTTGAAAAAATTCTATTTATCATAAATGACGATATAAATTTATTTTTCTGATTAAAATTAAAAAATAATAATTTAAATATAAAAAATCAATATAAAAAAGATATTAAGCGATTAAATAAAAATCTAAATTTTTATTTAAAAAATAATATTTAATTATTATATAATAAAAATAAGGATAGAAAAATGGTTCGGAGTCCTCGAACTAGAACCAAATGAAAGCACCCTTATCAAAAAAGAACGAACCCCAGATTCCTTTCATCAATCTCCAATGGCTTCTATGGTAGTCTTCTTCGTAATTCTTCATATGAATCTGAACGGGTCGCAATGCTGGGTTAAAGCCATAAACCCTAGAATGGGTTTTTGTGTGGTACCAAGAGGAGCAAAATTCAACCCAGTTTTCCACTTTTATTAATTCCTTTTTCTGCGTGATTTACGATTTGGGCGATTCTGCCCTCAATATATCTCTTGTGTTTTGATGGAGAAACCCTATAGTTTTTTTTATTATTGGTTTAGCATGATCAATGATGCAGATTGTGGGAGGGTGGATTTGATCGCTGTTGGGATATGTGGATTTGAGGGTTTTGTTAGATCATGAGAAGAGTTTGAATTTCGATCCTCCACGACACAAAGAAGATGTTGATTTAGGTAAGGATCAGGTTATTAATGCTCCACAAGAAATTTTGAGTTGGAAGGAGTAGCGCTAAGAACAGTATTGCGTCTTGTTACGTTGGGGCATTGTGTTGATTAATCTAGTTTGGGAATGGGAACAGATAGGTTTTTCTGATGTTTGTTGGATTCTTGGGAGATCGTTGGTTCCGTGAGAATGAACTTGTTATATCTTGAGGGCATTGTATTGTCATTGATCTGAAATCCATCTACTATGCGGCTGCAAGGCCCTCGTTCAAGAATCATTTTGGAGGTAACTGATTCTATTTGCTGCTTATTCTGTTATTCTATCTGAAGTTTTGATATGATGTTCTAGTTATCGATCCTGAAGAAATTCGGTTGTGTTGAGACTTTGAGAATGATTTTGTGCTCATGTATTGTCATATTATACCTTGAATGTCTGCAAGCTTTCGATGGTTCTGCAGTCGCAATCCAAATATCCAACTATGGGAATCATTTTTATGTGCATTTAGCCTGGCTCTATTGGTTTAACCATCACTGCATGCTAATGAATTTAGCCTTTATGTCAGCTTTGTCAGCTACTTGCTTAAGATGATATCATTCGAGCTCGAGGTGAAGGACCATGCCCATTTTCGATACTTGTTTTGTATAGTCTTAATATGCCATCAGAATTCTGCTTAAATTGTATTACACTCCATTCTGTTTGGAGAAGTTGGAGAGCCATTTCCAACTAGGGTTCTAGCTTGTATGCTTTCATAATTTGATGGATAGCATAACTCTTTTTCCTTTCTACAAAAGTCATCTATAGCTTGCAAGCGATGGTTTTTCCCAGACCACTGGATTTAAAGCTGTAACATAGGATAAAGAGTTACTAGTATTCATCTTAAAAGTTGTCAAAACGAACTTTTGTTTCAAAAGCTTAAATTTACCACAGGAGATCTCAGAGACAGGTGAATTTGGTCTTGTCGTCAGACACTCGCCTCAAGTATTTTGGTTAGTGGCTTATGCAAGGGTAAGAAGTAAGAACAGTCCTCCCCTATACAGGGTGCGACTGCGTACAGAATATCCCTCATAGACCTTATCATTGTGAGCAGAGCTGCTTCACTACAGGGTCTGGTTTACTTAAACTGACACCATAACCACCAATGGAACTAAAAAATCATTCCATACTATCTTAACATTATTGAGGAAAGTTTTCCAGCCAGCATTATTTTAGATCCATCAAATGTCAGATGGCTCCTGGTCAGTTTTCACAACTCTCCTCATTTTTCAGAGACTGTCACCATTTTAAATATCAAACTGATGAATGAATGAATTTTTTTTCTTCTGATTAATAAGCTCATTAATGGGAAAAAGATGCATTTTGATTAGCTTTGGTAACTCAAACTAAGTTGTAACATAAGATACAGGAGTTACTAGTGTTCACCTTGAAGTTGCCAAAAACTGATCTCAAGTTCTTCACTCTAAGTCCTTTCTCTGCAATGGCTCCTTTGATTTTCATCTTCCTTCTTCTAAACCTGAATATCTATTGCTCTAAGTGCTGGTCCAATGCCCGTAACGATATCCCTCCTTCGACGTCTGATGCAATCGTTTATGGCAACAAAAGGAGCAAGTTCAACCCAGATGCGATCATGATTGAGGCTTTCCTCGACCCAGTCTGCCCTGAGAGCCGTGATTCCTGGCCTCTACTGAAGCAAGCTATTCAATTTTATGGCCCTAGGGTCTCCCTCGTAGTCCACACCTTTCCTCTCCCGCTAGTCCAATGCATACTTGTAGTTTTTTCTCCTCGTTTAGGCAAGTGCACTCTTAATGAAGGGATAGCTGTTGATTTTTGCTTTCTTTGTGATGAGCCCGGTGCACTGCTAATGTAATTTTTTATGTTGGTTGATTGGTTGATTTGTTGGAAAATCACAGGTACCATGATAATTCATTTGTTACTTCTCCGGCGCTTCATATTGAGAATGAACTGAATCCCTCTGCCACTTTACCCTTGTTGGAGGAGTTCTTCAAGGAACAGGTAAAATAGTGGGTGCAAAAGAATCTCATGACAAAGAATACTGTTTCAGCATCGTCTTTTATTTTTGCCGACATTGAAAGTAATACGAGAAACTGGTTTTTTTAAAAGATGTTATTAAGTTTTGGTTTTTCGTGTCCGCAGATAAAATCCGAAACCTTGTTTTTATGTTCTATAACGCTAGTTTGGTGTCCAAGAAACTGGACCTCTATAACTCAAGTTTGGTGCATATAAAAATGGTCTATAAAAATGGCTGCCTTCAAGGTATAATCAGAACTTCTTTGTCATTATAAAAATGGCGTATAACAGCATTTCACTGCTCTATAAAGTCGGGTTGTCTTCGTGAAAAGGTGATGTGCGACGCTGGAGTATTTTAATGGTTTGTATCCCACTTGGGAGATCAGGGTTCTTGGCGTATATGATGCCCTTCAGCCAGTCAGCTGCCTTAAACCAGTACACACGTTTTTGGTGGTGTCCATATATCATTATATCTTACCTGTTGACTTCTGCAAGATAATAGCTTTTTAGTTCTCAGACTAGCAAAATGAAGTCGTGCGACTGGATTCTGGTCTTATGAACATTTGTATTATATCATTCTGCTTGATGGGATAATTTCCCCTCCTTTCATGCATGTGAGTTCAACGATTTATTCTTTGGACCGTCATGTTCGTCTTTCGTATCGCATAAGGTCTTTCTCTGGCATTTGTGTTGCAAAATGGTGCTTCAAGACCCCTACATTCTTCATCAACAGATGCATGAATAAAGATGCAATTGATATCACCGACATCAATGGCTGGAGACGAATTCTTTATCCACTGTTCAGCAGTTCAAAGAAAAGGAACTGATGGCGTCACTTTTATGCTGGGGAGCGGGAAGGTACTCTTCATTAAGTTTAACATATCATAGGGATCTTATAGGCATAGATCATCATGTGTTCTCTAACCTTGCCATGTTTCATTCCTGTCAAGACTTCATTTCATTTTCTGTAGGAACATTTTATCTTTGTTCAAAGTTTAACTCTTGGTTTCATTAGCATTTGCTGCAACGAAAATGTATCAAGATTTCAAAATTGGATAACATGCTGGAGCAGGATGTATCCGACATTGACTATTGTCTATCGTCTTGTGATCGCTATATCCATCTCTAACTGATGAGTTCCTTGGCGGTCCAAAATCATGTCGTTCACTGCGCATTCTAACCTATCTTTAGAGATGTACTAATCAAAGTTTTGATAGATTCACATGATTATCATCTAACCTATGTGTATAATTATGATATGCATCACCATAATTTGCGAATCAATAGATGTTTAACAAAAAGAGGGGTAGGTTGTCTCATTGTTAAGAATATCAGACGATGACTAAACGAAAACAAATATCGGTTGAACTTTAGGTTTATGTTTGTGGGTGATTCTAAACTAAGATGGAATAGACACATCATTGAAAAAATGAAAAAAAAAAAAAAAAAAAAGGAATTGTAAACATGAGAATAAAGAATCCACAACACGATGTCGACATGGAAAGTTTGACACGCGTGCAAAAACGATTAAATGTATTAATGCTTTGTAAATTTATCATGAAACATCAATTATTGTGCAAGTTACATACTTTAACCTAATACATGATGCAGGATGATTGGACGTGATTTCATATGAGAACAACACTTGTATTCATGTATATAGAATAATGCAAAATACGTATGTGTTGTAAGAATTATGGGACGAAGGTAGTATCAGATTGTTCTGACAGTAAAACTGGAAGACGGACGCCATTGATCCATCCATTTGTCCTACAATGCTCAAATGTTTTGGCTTCGAGTCTCCCAGCTTGCTTCTGCTGGATCAAAAGTTACCCATACCTGAGTAAAGCACATTAGCAGAGATGTAAATATATTGCCTCTTGCTTGTTTCATGGTCTCTGATTGACTGAAACGAGGTCATTGTGAAACGCCATGTAAATATATTACCCATAACGAGGTCCTTTTTCTTACAATTTATCATTGTGTATTTTGTCTCCTGGGATCAACCACGTTAGTGATATTTTATAAAGCCATTTCGCGATTGATTTTCAGGCTAATGCTTGCTTCTCTGCATACAACGGAGGTCTGAAGTCCACAAGCAGAAGAAATTTTGATGTTTTAGCATCGAGGTTTTTCTTCTCTTATTCATCAAGTTATGAGCTTGCAGGGGATCTTGCTGAAGTTAGAGGGTGCGTCCCCATCAGAAAAATTATGTTCCTGAGTACTTGACAAGATTAATATGGTTGATGAATGTCCTAAAGCAGTATCTTTATCTTAATCCGCTACTTTCTTTTTCCAGGTTTTACCCCCGGAAAACTCCTTTTCTTGCAACGCATCACTACCTTGCACTATGATGAACTTTGTCAGGTTCATAACAGTCTATACTGTATGTAAAAGACTAGAGTGGTGTAACCCTGTGGTGATCTCATTTTCATTGCAACCAGAATGCTGGGAACAATGTGTATGCACATGCTGAGCCTAACGTACTCAATGAAGCCTTTATATTTCTGAGGCAGGGCCTAAGGAAAAGACCCCGTTGTGATCTAGTTTGAGGGGGTTGCATTGACGGCAGTCCTCATAGTGGATTAGCTTAGGCTGTGATGAAAGTGGAATAAGTGAAATCTAAGACATGAGGAAATAATTCTAATGATGGTCCAAGCATCACAGGAATGGACAGTGAGATGAACTTTTATGTCACAGTTAGTAAAGTGATAGAACAGTGGAAAAAAGATCAGATATGGCGAATAGGCTTGCCGACTGTGTTTGTTATCAGGAAGTTAAACAAGACAGACTGTTACTACCCAAGGGGGACCAATGAGGATAACTGTACAGCTTGAGGTATGCTACGTATAGATTGCTTTAGTCATGAGCTGGTCTTGTATCTCATTTTAATAGCTTAAGCAGTATGCTACATTTATATTGCTTTATTTCTCTCTATCTCGTCTAACAAATTGAACTCATATTGTTTTCAGGAAAGCCATGAGCTGGGTCCTATACCTGTCGAAACTGCCTGTATAAGTAATCTCGTATCCCTCTAATCATATGTAATGATTAGGCTCTAATAATTGTTCAGAACAAGACTTGGCTTAAGTTTTTCTTGTACAGCTTTCCTTGTCAAATACTCTGCCCTTAACCATTTCTCTTGAGTCTTCTTTATCATTAAGTCAATCATTTGGTTCTCATTGTTCTCCAAGTTTCATGCCGTACCATATGATTTGCTATACCTCCAATATATTCTGCAATCAGCTTGCTCACATGCTGGAGTTTGACAAAATTTATACAACCCGCTCCCAACTATTCCGTCAACTGGTCATCTATGCATTCCATCATCGGCATTTAGTTCCTACATACTTGAATCATTTTCTGTTATTTTTCCGAAGGAAAGCATCAAGAATACCTAGTTGCATACTGTTCACATCTTCACTTACGCTCCAAGTTTTCTTCTATTCCCTATTGCAACTTCTGTCATACGAAAACATGACTTCTACAGTATTCAAAAGTCGTTCTTGAAAGCAGAAACGTTGATCTTGTCGTGCTAAAGCCCCTAAACCTTTGCTTGAAGGCTTGGCTATACAATCACATGCCAAGCCTCAATCTAATTACAGTGTTTACACAGGAAAGTCTCAACACCAAGTACTGCTTCTTAATGGCTTTACTATAAAAGGATATGAAAAGGATAACAAAGGAGTCCCAGCATGTTTGAACTTTCTACTTTTGATGGTTTTGTAAAACAAAACCATCAATGAGATGAGATCTTTCTTTTCTTTTCCAATCAATGGATTGGCTCCTCATTACTTATCTCGCCCAATGCAAACTCGAAGATGCATGTTTGTAGTCGGGGCTGAGAGAGGAAAGTTGTACAATCTCACCTCGTAGATCGATGAGCAGTTCCTGGTGGGAACTACCCTTGTAATACTCTAATCAAAACATTTTTAATATCTTAAGAGCGTTTGGTATGATGTTTCTTGAATTTGAGATAACACTCTAAAAGACTTTAAAGGGCTTCCAACAGCTAACCATGGCTTTCTATCATTGAAGGTCATATGAGTTCCATGTGAGGCTTTGCATCCCATGAATTTTGAAGCCTTGGACTATTATTATTTGTGTTTAGGATTTGAATAGATTAAAGTATATCACGTCTAGATGGTATTCTTCAAATGCTAGCAACCAAAATGTATAATAGATCCATTCTCCTGATTTTCTGCAGGGAAATGCATGTGATAACAGGACGGAAGTATTGTTGGGAGAACATGGGAATTATTTAGTACGAATCTGGATCCTTTCACACAAATTATTGTTTTTCTACACCATTTATTAGCGTTCTGTTATTAGTTTAAAGTTGTAAGCTATGCAATCAACGAACTGGATGCCGACACTTGTCATCTTGATCATGTAAGAGATGATGTGCTTAGATTGACGGCTTCGTTGGCCAAGCTTATTTGCTGATCAAACTGGTTTCTAAGCCCTTACTTGCCTAGACATTCAACAGTCGTGATTCTGGCTCATGAGTACTATTACCGGCTCCTGGAAAGCTCTGAGACGAAGCTCATCATAAGTCGAGCTGACCTTCGCTCATAAACATTTCTGAGCACTTTTATGTTAGCGTAGTCAAACAAAGCTCTAAGCTTGGTGGGCAAAGCTGAATGCTTGAGCTTCTGATTTGAATGAGACGTGGCGATAGCCACGTTACCATAAATTTATTTATTAACCATTTGACATTTTGCATGATTCTGTTAATTTCGTTGTTCGTCGTTAACTTTTCCTCCATTTTTTTAATGCATATCTCTATGATTGTCAATGAATATGAAAGTTCCCCTCTCCTTAGCTTGGCAGAGTTCTCCATGTGCAGGTAAGTGTAGAATTAGGCACATTTTGATCACTTATGCATGTGCTGGTTGCTGCATTGGGTGAGCCATTTATCTATATATATACCCAAGCAATTCAAGGCTCAGCTCATTGTAGAAAACATCAATCAGCACCTTCATCTTCTCTTCTATTCCTCCTTCATCTTCTTCACATTTTAAACAAGAAGAAGAATGAGGAGAGCAACCACCACATTGGTTTTGCTTGGATTTGTTTGTGTTTCCGTTTGTGTCGATGCTTTTGTGCCTTCTGCGTGGACAACAGGCCATGCTACTTTCTATGGCGGTAGCGATGCATCCGGAACTATGGGTAAGTTCCTCCCTTTGGATTTCAATCAAGAAACCAGATTTTCCTCTCTCTGAGATGCACTTTTGGCTCGAATCAGCAACGGTCACAGTATGAGTTTGGCTTATACACATTTACCACAGCACTGTGAACATGATCCTACCCTTAGTTTAAGCTTGGCGGAGGAGGTCTAGAAATGTTGTTTGTATCCTGATGTACACCCTCATGCCAATACATATTTATGAGTTGAAGCGTGTAATGAACTGGTGCGTTGCAGTTTTCATATCATGGTGCCAGTTGAGAAAAATGTTTCAGTTTGTGGTAGGATGCCTAATAACGTTATTAGAATCCGGTTCTTGTTATTCTGAAAGGCTAGGACTGATTTCCTAATTGAAGTTTCTGTAATCGCTAGTTGTTGAATGATCTAAAATGGTGGTTGTTATGGCAGG